>JAHBCN010000693.1:341874-494070 GCA_019359885.1 Listronotus oregonensis
AATCGACGTGAAAATCACGACAAATTGTACAAAAGAGAGGGATTTAGACGTGATACTTTGTGTAGAGAGGCCAAAGGAAACATTAGCACGAGACAACTGGTGGACATTACTGGACAAGACCACACCACAATATCTCGAATTTTAAAAAGATGTAAATACCACGCTTACAAGTACGAAAGACACCAAGAATTAAGAAACGGAGACGAAATACGACGACAGGAATTTTGGTTTGAGATGATGGAGAGGACAAACACTGACAGAGGTTTTTTACAAAATATTTGCTTTACTGACGAATGCATTTTTACATTGAACAACGAACCCAACATTCAAAATTGCCGGTACTGAAGTAACGAAAACCAAAATCGATTTGTTGAGACAAGGACTCAATATCCACAAAAAATTAATGTTTTGGCGGGAATTTTCGGCCACCATATCCTTGGACCATTTTTCCTTGACCGAAATTTGAATGCGGAGTACTTTCTGGAACTTTTAGAGGAACAAATTTTGCCTGCTTTGAACAACCTTGCTCGTGAAAATTAAGAGATTTGGTATCAAATTGAAGGCTGCCCAGCACACAGTACCAGAGCTGTGCGCGAATACTTGAACAACGCATTTAATAACGACATCATAGGCCCGAACCACGCAATATCTTGGCCAGCCAGATCTCCGGATCTTTCGCCAAACGATTGTTTTCTATGGGGACATTTAAAAACTAAGCTTTATACCAATAAAAAATATGTAAATTTAGACCAGCTAAGGAATGCTATTTCCGCTGAATGTGCCAGAATATCGATGTACCAACTAGTCAACGTAAGAAATGAGTTTTATAATCGTTTGGGTTATTGTCTGGCAGCATTTGATTAAATCCTGATATTTTCGTCATAAATTGATTTCTAAATGTAGACAAATTTGTTTTATTGTCTTGCGTAACTGTGAGTGCATGTGTTGGAATTAGCTGTAAACTAAAATGAAATGCGAGGATTCTTTTGAAATTCCCGTATAAAATTGTTCAGTTTTGGCAATGACATTATAAATTAATGATCTAAATTGTCACTGATAAATCGATATGGTGTTTTTATTATTGATTTCTAGAATACAGGGTGCATAATGAGATACTACGTTGCAGAAGTATTTAAGCAGTTTACTCTTTACTGGTTGGTTGAAAAATGCTCAAATTTTCATTTTGTGTGGAACTTATTGTGCTCTTCAATAAATCCTAATAGCATTTTTTTCTAAAATAATTAGGGGAGCTAATATTTGACTACTTCAAAATTTACATGGGATTCCCTATGTCCCGCTCGGCGGAGCAACACCCGGTATATTGCTCGATATTGTGTATAAATCTAAATTAATGTAATAAACTTTATATCAATAATTACCAATGTTTTTTTAAAGATTTAAACAAAACAATCTTTAAAAAAAGGTAGGTGATTGTAATTACCAACAGTCATGAACGAAAATTACTGAATAGGTTCTACCCACTCGCAAAAATGTCAAAAAATACATCCGAGAATCCAAATTTTGGATGCGCATTATTTTTAAGCGACATTACGACTGATGTCGTATGCGACACTTTTTAGTTAAGATTGCAAAATAGGCCGCCTATGAAATTAATCATAAAGGTAAGTCAATGTGGCTGCCAGCTCTTGGAGTAGAAGTAACAAAAATAATGGAAGACTCAGTCCTTGTGTAGTTTTCTACCGAGACCGAGCTGAAACTTTAAAACCTTAATCATTTGAGTAATTGTTTTTCTAATTACAATTTTCTTTCCGGGATAAAAAGCAGTACTCTTCTTCTCCAAACGAACATTTTTTGAAAAGGTAGTAGAAAAAATTCTTGCACATGTCGGTGTCAAGCTTACCACCCGATGTTCCAATAGAACTACAATGCTTTTGCCACAGCGGATTTGAGTTATTTAATCAAGTAAATAAAAAATATACTGCAATTTGCATATAAGATTTGATGAAAGTTATTTTATCATAAAAACATTTACACTATAAATTTTGTGTATCGGATCGTAAATTCCGTATTCCGCATTTGCAAGGCGCATAAAACCTTACCCCATTCGGTCACGTAATGAACATTTCCGAATTCCGAATTCAATACTGGAATCTGGGATTTATGACCAAACTCGCTACCTACCAATGTCCATTTATTGAATTGATTTTGCGACTAATCTTTATGCAGAAACCAGTAGTTAGTCTTATTTTGTTATCGCGGGACGGACGGTCTGGCTGGCTGGGGTTTCAGACCGGGGCCGGGGCTAGTATTTTGATACTTGGTGTAGCTTTATGCGGAATATTAATAGGATTTAAAGGGTGAAACTATAGTTTTAAGATAAATATTATGCAAAGAGGTTTTGAATATTTTAATATACAGGGTGTCCCAGAAGTAATGGGACACAGAGCAACAGCAGATTCCTTAGGTCAAAATAATGCAATTAACGTAAACTTGCCTTATACCGAAGTTGATAGTAACTTGGATACAGGTTCAAAAACTTTTTTTGGGTGAAAAATTCTTAATTTGCACTTACCCCATTTAATTTAGTTAATTTGAGCGAATTATTTTTAACCCAATATTTATTTCTGGTAGGCTATAGGTAATTTTTTAATAAAAACTTTTTAAATTAAATTTTGTTTTTTTTAAATTCCTATTTCCCTTTGCGCATAATTACCCATTGGTCAGGAACTTTTTGGGAACCCTTTTTTAAGGACCCGAATTTTTATGAAAATGGTTTCCAATTGTCCAAAATTTATTAATTTTTTCCCCCGAAAAAAATCTCAGGAAACCAAAAATTTTCCCCCAAATCGGGCCTCTTTTTCAAGGGGGAATTTTGAATTTTTTTTGGGATATAAGGTTTGGGTTTGTAAAAACTTTGATCAAGGGTTTTGAATATTTTAAATTGAAAACGAAGTTTTTCCAAGAAAAAGCGGGACCCTTTAAAATAAATCAAACCGAAACTGGTTTTCCCAAAAGGGAAATATTCCCTGGTTCATTTTCCCAATTTAGGTCCGTTCGTATAAAATTTCTTAAAATACAAATTTTTGTGAAAATTTTTTAATTGGGGTTTTTTAGGAATGAATAAACCATATTATTTATTGTAATATTGAAATTTGTTTTTACCCCCAAAAAAAAATAAATACAAAATTTTTTAACTCAAATTAAAAACCCTTCAATTAAAATCGGCAAAGGATTGGAGGGGGGATGGCCGAAATTTTTTTTGCAAATTTTCCAAAAACAGTGACTAGACCAAATTTAGGAAATTAAAACGCTTTAAAACATATATAAGTTTTTATGATTAAAAAGTTAAACAGGCTCTACGGCAAAAAATTTAGGGACAAGGGAGTTTCTGGCCAAAAACACCCCCCCCAAAACTTGACGTATGAATTTCTCGTTAAAAAACCCCCATCCTTTTTTAAAACTTATGCATTAAATTTAAAATTTATTCGAAAACCAAACAATTAAAGTTTGTTGTTTTTTTTAATTACTTTTGGGACACCCTGTATATTAATTTACAGTAACACCAGTAATCTCAGCATCATATGGAGTTTTTTTCTTAATTAATAACTTCATTCGAAATTTCCTATAGATTAAAAATAAGCCGAAACATCGGCTTACCAGAACTCAAGAGATGGGATAAATCACCCATTATCTCCTCCCTCCGCCCCGAAGATCTGCGGTCGGTAAGGAACTAAGAAGTCTGAAGGACCTTTAGCATTAAAGCACATCGTCAGGTCGTCATAAGCCAAGCGAACTGAGGACCAAGAGACTTAAACATTCACACACTACTACTCTACCTTGATTCGACAAGGCGCTCCCGATGAGTCCAAGAGGACAAAACACCCACACTCTATGATTTCCCTATCCCCGTTTTCACGACCAATTTTTGGTAAGGAGTTTACCATATAACGTGAACCGAAAGGTAGGGCACACCGTTATATGAATCCACTAAACCCCATCCCCCGTTTTCAAGGCTGGAAGGTTGGTGTCAACTCATACCGGCAAAGGCCGCAAGGTCTGATGAGTCCAGGTATGGGGTGATCACGAGAAACTTCCTCGAAGGAGGAAGGATCATGGTAGAGTAGTATTGTATGTGTGTGTGTTTCAGTCTCTTGGTCCTCAGTTCGCTTGGCTTATGACGACGGCGACGTGTCGATGTCCTTTTAAAACAAAATTTTTTGTTGTAAAAAATCTTGATTGACGTTTATTCTTGGAAAACATCAAAATGTTGTTATTTATAAGGCATTTAAATTTATTTGGATCACTTAACGAAACAAACGTAAAATTATGCTTCTTTCTGAATCAATTAGTCAAAAATTCAAAAATGCTTTTAGATAAATATGCCAACTCGTTTTTGTCTTATTAAATATGCTCTTTTTCATTAGTAATTAAATTATACTTTTATATTTTTCTATATCAATATTTAAAAATATGTTTAAACTTGTCAATTAAAATTATGGCAATTAGAAAAAAGTTGATAAAAGCTGAAAAACCTATTTAAGAATCAATCTGCACACAAAATGAAATCATTAAAAAATTTACACCATTGATTAACTGGAAAATATTGACATGTTGTTTTCGTTTTGTGTGCAGATTGATTTTTACCCAAATGTTCCAGAAAGAAGCAAAATTTAGTTTTTAAAGTAATCTAAATAAATTTTAATTCTTTAATAATAACAAAATTTCGTGTTTTCTAAAACAAAGCTATACAGGTGATTGTAAAAGTTTTATTTTTAGTTTTTAATTGAAGGTTTTGCTTTTAATGTTTAAAATTGTATTTTTTTTATTTAAAAATAAGGATAGTTTCTTTATGTATATTTTTAATTTAAGCTATCTCATGTATTCAACTTTAATCAGTATTTTGTGAGTTGAAGCACATGTAGAGATTTTAATAAAGAATACATTTTTTAAGTAATAAGAAATAAAGAAGAATATGGATCACTAATTATGCGGGTCACTGTGTAAATATATAGTCAGTGAACCATCCGACTAACCCATTTCCCACAAAGCTAGAAAATTTTTAAATATTATTTTACTTTATTATCCCTTAAAATTTTGAAAATGTCAAAAAAACATTTTTTTAACCTGCTTCACAAAGCTAAAATTTTGATATGATGTGACTTACATATGTGTGAGTTGAAAAAAAAATACAACCTATTTTGATGGTTACAAGTATGTGCCAGACGATAGTAAAGTTGTCGTCGGGATGGCAATTTATAACCTGCTCCTACAAGGCTAAGGTTTTAAGGTTATATTCTTTCAATAGTTCGAAAAGTATATTTAAACGGCCAGAATATTCTGATGGTTGCATGGTTCTTCCAGACCAGTATATAATAGTTAGGGCGCTCGACGAGAGTGCGGGCGCAACAGACTCGTATTTTTCATTGTCAGAAAGAGAGGATATATTTATTGTGTATTGTAAAGATATGATAAAAGATTACCTAAATGAAAGACAAACAAAGTTACATGTGAAGTTTAAGTTTTTATTTATGTTAACAAATATATACCATTAAATCTTGTTAATCTTACAGGTCTGCATAATTATTGTCGTAACTTTTGTTGGGGGAGCAGGTTATAAACGCCACCCGATACAACTTTATATTCCGGCACATATTTTAACCTAAAAATGGGTTTGTCAATTTTTTTCGCCTCACATTTTATCCCATAATTGACCGATAGTAAAATAATATTTAAAAAGTTTCAGCTTTGTAAATAGTGATAAAGGAGCCCGGTCTTTCTTGCGGTCTTGGTCTTCAGCAAGCCCAAAGACCAAAAAGACCAAGACCAAGCCCCCGGGGGTATGCAAGACCAAGACCAAGACCAAGACCGAGGAGTGCAAGACTACGCAAGACCAAGCCCGACCTGAAGACTTTGCACTTTTGCGATTTTTTTTAATATTAAAATTTTTTTAAATTTTTTTAAATTAAGTACAGAAGTATTTTACAGGCGTGACAAAAATGTGCCAAAACCCCCAAAAAAGGGGAATTATTGATTAGGAACAGGTTTTTAATTAAATAAATTTTAAAAATTTCACTTTGTTTTTTTAAACATTTTTCAACAACGATAACGAGTAAATTCAATAACATGTTTCAAAATAAGATTGTGACTCAATGGTCCAAAAACTCGATATCTCCGGTTTGGGATAGAAAAAAAATGGGGGAAAAAAAAGTTTTAGAAGCAAAAAAGACTTTCATTTTCCCCAAGGGTTTTTTTTATCAGTGATGCCACTTCAGGGGGGTTTAAAAAATTTTTACAATACAAAAAAACATTATTTTTTTTCCACACTGTAAAAAGTGGGGGATTGTTTTAAAACTAAGATATTAATGAAAAATGGATTAAAAAAAATTTTTTTATGTCATAATTTTATATAAATGAATTTTAAATATTACTTCCGGTTTAGACGAAAATAATTTTTTTAGAACCAAAACCTTTGGGATATTGTTCCTATATGAGAGTTCAATAATTTTCAGCAAAAATTCAGGGGGGTGTTTTTTAAAAGGTTTTTTTATTTTTTTTTTTTTTAGGTTAAAAGCAAAAAAAAAGGAAGTTTTTTTTGGTGTGGTTTTTTTGGAAAAAATTTTGAAATAGAAAAGGGGTTTTATATTTAACGCATTTTTTTACCATCATAAACAGTTTGGAAATATCGAGCTGTGTCCCCTTTTAAAGCTACCTTGTATATGCAGAATGTTTATAAATTTTTTTGGGAAAACTTTGAAATTAAATGTTTGACTCTTTAAAGATTAAAAGTTTATATGAACTGAAAAGATTCCGAATGTTTTTTTTTTTTTAAAATCAGAAATCAATGTTTACATTTTTAGAATCTTTTTCACGGAAATTTCACATCTGGAAAAAATTAAAAATTTTTTTTTTTTCCCCCAAAACAATACCTTTTTTGGGTTTTTTTTTTAAGTTTTTTAAAGAGAATTTAAATAATTGTTTGACAAAAATGTTTCTATGTGCCACAATTTAACAAAAAAGAAGGCATAGATAAGTAAACCCCACATTTAAAATATCCCTTTTTAATCAAAAAATTTAAAAAAGAAAGGGTAAGTTTAAAAATCGGTATATTTTAAAAGTAATTCAAAAAAAATAGTCGCATCTTTATTTATTTTTAATTAAAAAAAAAAATTTTTTTTTTTTTACTTATTTTAAATTATCCATCAAAAAAAAAAAAACCAGCAAGACCCCTTTGGGGAAAAAACCAAGACCAAGACCCCAAAACCCCCAAAAACCCCGGTTCCCCCCCGGGGGGTTTGGGTTTTTTTTTTGCTCATCACTAGTGGGGGAAAAAAGGGTTTGTCAGATGGTTCACTAGCTCTTATTAATGTACCTTTAGATAGAATAGAGATAGAATTTACAAAAACTAAAATATAAATATTTCTGCTTATCCTTTTCACAAAAACAAACATACCTTTAAAAAAAAAAAGATTCACCCATATATTTTTCTGATTGAAACAGATGTCTTTGACCCAAAACCAGATTAACTTTTTTCACCCCTAAAAACAAGCCCATGGCAATCTTTTTGATTGGGGTTTTCCCAAATAAACTCGGTACACATAACCTTCGAAAAAAATGGAAAAAAAAATTTTGTTTTAAAAATTTTTTTTCGTCTTTTCCCCGGGGGAAGGGGTATGAGTTGCCTGAGGCATTAAAATTTCCGCCCAATGTTTGCAAACCCTATTACGACACAACCCCAAAAAAAGGTCTTAGCCTAATTTTGGCCCCTCTGGCGATTTTCGGTCATGAAAAAAAAAAAAAAAAGGTCAATACGTCTGATTATTATTTTTAAAAAATTTGGTTTTTTGCGATTGGTTCCAATCTTTTGAATATGTTAAATAAAGTTTTAACATTGCTGCTTTTAAAGAAAAACCCGAATAACACATTAGTGCAAAGAATTAAAATATAATGATTTTTTTAATTAAAGATGTCTTCATAATAGTTTTTTTTTTCCCCTTTAATAAAAAAAAAAAAAAAAAATTTTTCCCTTTTTAACTGTAAAAAGGTTTTTAAAGGGAAGGGAAAAAAATTTTTAAATTGCCAAATTTTAAAATATTTATCTTCTTTTCCCCATGTACCATTAAAAAATTTTTCTGATTATAACCTTTAAAACTCCTAAATTTATTGTTTTAAGCCAATCATTAACCTGTGTGATTTGGAAAATGCCCAGCATATTGCAAATATCTGTTTACCTTTATTGATATTATGTTGGAGTCATACCTTCATATGGACCGGCAAAGGGTATCAGATGCGCAGTTCAAAAGTTTTTATGCACGCTTGAGTCTTAAATCATGCGCACAAAAGTACCGGCGAAATTTTCCCTTTTGCTTGGAAAGCGAATATTTGTGCAAAAGAGAAAGAATGGCGGTATTTTCTCCCCCCCCAAAGTGCTCTTTGGGCGGTGAAAGGAGAATATATATATATATATATATATATATATATATATATATATATATATAAATATATATATATATATATATATATATATATATATATATATATATATATATAAATATATATATATATATATATATATATATATTTTAAAAAAATTTTAAAAAATATAAAAATTTATATAATAATAAAATAAAATAATAAATAATAAAAAAAATTTTTTTTTGGGCAAAAGAATGTGACTTATAAAAAATAGTGTTTTTAAGGTTTCAAACGAATTTTTTCAATTTAAATATATATAGTTTTTTTATTTTAATTTGTTAAAAAAAAAAATTTAAAAAAAACCCCTTGACGTTGTCAAATATCTTACTTTTCATCACCAGTTGCGAAAAGTTTTATTTTTTGTAACTAGTTATAAAAGCTTAGGTATTTGACAACCTCAATAAGTTTTGAAAAGTGTCACTTAAAATGTAAGAATTAGAAACAATATATTTAATGAATATAAAATAATTAATGATTTATAGAAATTTTTAAGTCCGGCACTGGTCCTTTATGTCAAATACGCAACCTGAATAACATTATTGTTTGTTTAGTGTGCGCTAGCGTAAACTTGCCATAAATGGGATTAGCGATTACATATCTAAAGTTAGGTTATCTATGGTTGGAGCTTAAAAACCTTATCCAATTTATGCCTCTTAGGTATAGTGATGTTAAATGACATAAGCACATTTCATTCATAACCACAGCAGCTTTAAAAAGGATTGATTTTCTTTTTCGATCTAGTAAGTATTTCTTTTCTTCTGATCTGTATATTGCAAAATTATTATGCAAAAACTATCAAATCGATTTTAACAAAATTTGACTCGATGTTTCATTATAGCATAAGGTTTTTTGGCAGTCCTCAAAGAAAACTAGGAGTCAGAAAAATCGTGCAAATGAAAACTCGACCAATGATAAGAATCAAATTTCTACCATAAAGATATAACCCAAAAAAAAGGTACGGAAACTCGGCCGGTCGTTAATGAACGGGCCGTAAACCGATAAGAATACTGATCCGTTTATAAAAATGCAACAACATTTAGGGTTTTAGAAATTTATTCAGGAACTTTGAAGACCAATAAGACATTGTAATACTTATATTTATTATTAATTGGGGGGAAAAAAAAAGCTTTTTTGCTTACCAAATAACACAAAGAGAAAATTTGGTATTGGCATGGATTCCGGGTTCAGAACTAAAAGGCCCTTTATAACCCACCAAAACATGTATGTCAAACTATTGAGCAATCAAGGGTAACCTTAAAACCCCATGGGACTGTCCACGGGACACTGCAGATTGAAATACCACATGCACAAGATGGGCCCTAGCGGAAGAACGAGTGCCCATGTGCATGGAGGGGATGAATTGGCAGAACACATACTGTGTTCGTGCCCAGCAATGCACGACTAAGATTTGCAATCCTCGGCATGACACCTTGTTGCCGGGGAGGTGAAAGATCTCTCTCCCAACAGGATCATCAGAAGTCTGGACCTGGTGGGAGAAATATAAAAGGGTGTGAGCCACAATAGACCGATCGGTCGCGGTGGAAGGGTGTTATACCCACTCACTTTAAACCTACCTACCAGAACTAACCATGACCGACCAGAACCGAGTACTTGACAAAAATTGACCACCGGCGAGTTTACAAGTGTGATTACAGAAAAAAATATTTACCGGTCCAGTTTACATACTACATAAAATAAACATGCTAAATCGGCCGAGTTTACAATCGCCCGAAAAATTCATGCAAAAAATATACATTTTTAGCCTTTTTGTTTCCTAAATACGTGGGAAAAATACCGAAGATGCAATTTTATATATTTTTCTAATGGGAGTAAGGCTACAAATATGACCCTTTTCATTCCTCGTTCGATGACCTTATACTAATTTTTATTTAAATATTACAATTAAGATTTAGTGTTTTTTCTCTGAAATTTGTGTCCAGACTCCTGCACTTACTGTAAAGGCGTTAAATTTAAAGGGGAGGGAGTATAGGCATAAATTATCAGATACTGAACCATACGAATAAATTTCGAACTGAAGGCGGAAACAGAAGGGTGTTTACAGACACAGGAAACACTGTCTGTCTTTTGCTTATTTATTATTATAGTGCACATAGTAAGGGAATCTCATTGTGTTTTATAGAATCGGTCTTTTATTACTATTTTATTGCTCTGCGTCCTTAGAATGCTTCTTAGTTAATGGGTATTTCGGGATATTAGAAGCTATAAGCTCAGTTCGATTACCAATAATTCAGTTAGCTGACCTTCACACAAAGGAACGTCGACGAGAAAAACTTTATATTATTTTTCCAAAGAAAATCAATGATCGGAAATTGCGGAACTAGGTCCTGAAAAAAAAGTAATAGGTTAAATCAACGATGCCAGAACGTAACATAATTAGATAGTTGTAATAGGTATAGGTAATTAAATTTATCACAATAAAAAATCTTTGTATTATATTCGATACCTGTAAGATAATTTAAAATTGTAAGAGACTTTATACCTTAATTTTTTAGGCTACTAGGAGGTATGTTTTTTTGTTTGGTTAATATAGAAAATAATGACACATGGAATAAACTTGAGATTTCGCATTAAAAGTGTCAACAAGATTCATTATTAAGCAATTTTTTTTTCGTACAGGAATATAAAAATTTCACTTGTCGCTTCAAATTCGTGTATTCGTGTAGAAAAAATCCATATCCAGAACAAAATACTAACATTTCCCTGGATCCCTAGCCATGTTGGTATTAGAGCTGACCTTCTAGCCAAAGAAGACCAAGCACTAAAAATTAATCTTGTTTTTAGTCCAAAGGACTTGAATACTTTCTCCAAACCTAAGGTCAATGCCATATTCCAACTTGAATGGGACCTCCAACTAGAGGACAACAAGCTATATGAGGTTAAGGATACCGTATTCACAAACACCCCCCTGGGGAAGTTCTCTAGACACCTCCTCTCGCTCATGACCAGACTGATTGGCCACACCAGACTGACACACGGATTTTTAATCAACCGATCAGACCCTCCATCTGTGATATATATGAGATCATCCACACAATTAAGCATATCTTAGATTCCTGTCCCAAATACTCCCACATTTGACAACCATAACATCCGAGGCTCTCTTAAAGAAAAGCTTTCTTACAAAAACACTGAGAAGATGGTTTCCTTTCTCAGAGCCTCATCCCTATTAAAACAAATCTATATCTCATACGCACAGGAACATATTAAAACACTTAAAATTGCTTGGAACTACTGTGATAGTTTTTCTCGCTTGTGTATCAATTAACAATTGTACTTTGGCACCTCGATTTTAAATAAAATTCTTTTAACACTAAAAAATCCTTACGGGTTAATGTGTCTTTAATTATATCTTTCTCTTCTCTCGTGTATTCACAAAAAATTTCAGGTCATAATTCAAACTTTAAGGAGATCACAAGTGAATATACAGAGTGATTTAAAGAACCTATACTATTAATGGGCCAGAAATAGGACCAAAATGCTATATAAAGAAAATTTTCGGAATTAGGATATTTCCCTTATTTTTAAATCTGGTTCTTTGATTTGAGCGAGACCTAAATTATTTTTTGCTTGATTCTGCATAAAAAAGATAGGCTTAAATTAACTCGATAAACTTAACAGTTTTCAAAAAAATTTAATTTTAAACGTGCCTGAATCGCCCAGGCATTTTTTGTCATAAAAAAAACTTTTTATGACAAAACGTCATAAAAAGCTTTCCGAATTTCCTAAGTTTTTAAAGCAAAATTTCTTAAAATTTAGTTTAATTTTTTCTCTTAATTTTATCTTGGCAACGGTGGCCAGCTTGCCACCGAAACGTAGATTAGTATTTTTGATTTTTGGATTTTTTGTGGGGGTTTTTCTTCTTTTTTGTTGCAGGCAATCTGCAAGTTCATAGGGGTCAATAGGACTGAGCAGGCTCAGCTCGCTATACACCGGGACCTGGAACGAAGTGGTCCAATTTTCTAGAAAATTTCAAAGCGAGTGCTCCCAAAGAAAACATATTAAAACATGAATCCGCCACAAAACCATTGAACATATTTACAATTCTTCTCCTACTTGAAAAAAGACAAAAATTGAAATTTTGCTAGGTTTTACATTTATTTTGTCCTGTGACTTTCACATAACTAAACGACTAAAATTTTAGTATTGGTAGTAATGAATGTTTTTGTAACCCTTATAATTGCAAAATTTGGCGTGTCCACCAAACCAAAATGCCCGCCATCAATAAACTGTTTCAGTTAAAAATCTAAAAACGTCTGTTAAATACTAAAAACAACCTGGACAGTCGAATTATTTAAAAAAAATTAAGCAACCAATTTTTTTTGGACCACTTTAGGTGAATTACCCTGGGCTAATTTTTTTATATTTACAACACGTTACTTAAGAAGCAAAGAAAAAAATCAAAGTCTCAATAACTTTTTTTATTTTTAATAAAGAACTTTACACTAGTGTAATACTAATTTCGCTTTTACGATGAAAGTTCATCTAGCGCATATTAATTCTAAGGGCCAGATTACTTCCGCCGCACATACAGGAGTTACGGGACGGTGCAAATAAAAGGAATCCGGGGTTGTATTTGGTTTAAATATAGCGGTCCAGCCAGGAGTCTGGTTGCAAAGGGTTTGCGCCTCACAGGTTAACTAATAGCTTTCGTTCGCGCTTCGGTGGTGATGTATGCACCGCTAACAAATGGGCCTTAGTTGCCCCGTGTATGTTTTGTCTTGTATATTCTAGCCAAGCAAGATTGCACAGCTGTCTCATTTAAGCGTCAAATATATATATATATATATATATATATATATATATATATATATATATATATATATATATATATATATATATATAAAAAATAATATATATATATATAAGAGAGGAAGGGTAGTTGTGACTGACTAGTTAAAGAAAAATTCTGAAACCCAGAGTAGTGGAAATGCAGTCAATTGAAAAGGCCACTTTAAATAATTAACTTATTATTGAAAAAGTCGAGCTTTCGGAAAAACTTTTTTCCCATCATCAGGACAATCATATGTGAGTTGAAAACATGAGACAGGTTTAAATACCAATGAAGAACAAAACTTCATTCACATTCCTCAAAAAAAAAAAACTTCTTTCCTTAAACTACATTGACTTTACCCTAGTTTTTAGCACTTGGATCGTTGCCACCATGTTATTAAAAAGACTCACTCAGTGGCGTTCGTACAGAATTTGACCTGCCTATTTTGGCAAATAAAAAAAAATGTAGTACATTAAAAAATGCTTCTTGATACGTAGCACATGTATGCCATATTTCAATAAAATATCTAAAGTGGTATTACAGATATAAATAATAAATGATTTATTTTTAAAAATTTAACCACCCTGTATCTCAGAAGTTAAGACGTTTAGAACATACGTTCATATGAAGTTTTCTTCTTAAAATGGACCCAAGAATTGCTTCCCTAAATATTGACGTACAATTAGAAAACACCCTGTATAATGTAAAAAAATGCCAATTATATTTTATATCTCGTAAACAGTTGATTTTATCGATATCAATCAAGAATACTTTTTTTACTTTAAGGTTAAAGCTATCCAAAAATAATATTGTTGAGCCTTTATCATACAGGGTGTTAAAAAATTGCTATTATTGTGTCAGAGCTGGTCCGTCCCTGGCAAACTAAATAAGCCAAATATGATTTATTGGGTTAATTTTAAGAAGACTTATCTAGTAACCATCATATTAAAAAAAATTAAATTACGCTTAGTATTTTAAAAGTTATTTAAACAAAAACGTTTTTCAGGGGCATCCGTTATGCACCTGTATCTCCGTAGGGGAGGGTCATAGGAAAAAAGTTTATGGGAACTTGTCATAATATTTTTAGGTTTTCTATTAGATTCCGAGAGATTGCCCACATATTCTGGGACACCGTGTATATATATTTTCTTATTTTAGGAAAATAAAAACCGAGGTATGTTGATGGGATTTATACATAGTACTTCATTTAATTTTTAGGTTTTGGGTTAAAAAGGAAAATGTTACAATAGGAAAAGTATGCATAACATCTTTTAGTGCCAATAACACCAAAATCTTGGACTTTTGTTTTCTTTATTTGTTAATTGTTTTAAAGTGATAACTAAAAACTATTTTCACCAAATCTTGACCGATTTTTCACGATTCAGCAACGGCTGTCAGATATTCAATTCATTTTGGTTATTTAGAATTATTACAGCTTCTTTAAACTTTATTTTTTTTTCAGTGGATCTTTTAATAAATAATTTTTGGTTACAGGAAAAAGGTGGGGTCATTTTCACCCCTTGGTGGGTTAAATTTTCATAAAGAAACCCTATTGACTTTTAAAGAAATTTTAAGGAAGCTATACAAATTTTTAGTCAGCCTAGTATCGACATTTTGAATATCTGGTAGCCGTTGCGGAACCGTAAAGATTTGGACAAGCTTCGGTAAATAAGTGGAATCAGAAGAATCTCCGAGCTATGTGGAAAGCTCGAAGATTCTTCAGATGAACTGTGAAGGGATATATGAGAGTGGCACTTCGTGTTACTCCATGGGTCCGGTAGAAGAGATATTATATTGACCTATTCGTGAAAATACCTATAAAAGTCTCAGCTCGTCGGTGAGGCGAAGAAGAAGCTTTCTGATCAGAGTAGTATTATAAATAAGGCAGGCTTTAAATGGAATTAAAAAAAACCAACAATTGTGGGAGATGCCATTTTCCAGATATGGAGATAGTTTACAGAGACAATAAACTGGACAAGATTTTTGGTGCCGCAATCCAGAAATAATTAAATGATCCTGTAAAAGAAATATTTGCAAATCAGGGTTAGAACCTGGCAGGAAAAATAAACATTGGAGTAAAGGGTTCTATTAAAATATAAATAGAGGATTTGCTTTTGAAAGTCTTATACTTCCCTGAAGGAAGGGGATAGTCAAAAAATTAACTTTTTTCTCAAATTT
Source organism: Listronotus oregonensis (assembly GCA_019359885.1). Lineage (NCBI taxonomy): Eukaryota > Metazoa > Arthropoda > Insecta > Coleoptera > Curculionidae > Listronotus > Listronotus oregonensis. The sequence continues at coordinate 357,278 of JAHBCN010000693.1, forward strand.
CAAAATGTTTTTTTAACAGTGTGTTTGCCTTAAAGCCAATTGTATTTTGTAAATATTCGGTGTAGTCACTTTTTAGATAAAATAATTTGAAAATCCTAAAGATACCAATGCCGTCGCTACCGCAATTTGGTACAAACTTAAATACCGTATAAAAAGTATTTTACATAAATTATTTCTTAAACTTTTTAGGCGGAAAAATTATATTTTATACATAATAATTATTCTTGACAATAGCATTTCTCATCTGTTACAGATAAGAATAAGCTATTGCGACCATCTGTTAGCTCTTATCCTTGCTGCATCAATAATAAATCACTTTGAGCGATTTGTCAAGTAAACATTATATTTTAAAATATGCTATTGCATCAATTTGTTATTATTTCTTGCATAGCAGGATAAATATATACTCTCCGTTAAAAAGACCGGTTATAAACCAAGTTCAGACATAAGATCATCTGGATATTCTAGTTTCAGGAGTTACGTAGAATTTAAAAAAATACAAAAATTTAAAAATCAATGTATATGTATGTATAACTTGCGTCGATTCACAGTCAATATTACTGAAATTGGTAATATACAGGGTCAGTTACAAATTGGAAAAAATCGCTTCCAAAAAAGTAATTTAAACTATAATTGTTGAAAAATATCTTTTAATAACTTTTTTTTTTAAATCTTTAATATAAAATGTGTAATGCAATATCCCTTATTCTTTTGTCAATTCCTATACAGTATGATAGTTCGTCAGAATCTGCGTCAACATAGAAAACTTTTTTTTATTAACGAGCTATAACTTTAAATTATGACATAATTTTCAATTCTAAACAATGTATCTCAATAGAATTTTGCTCTAATTTCTAAATTGGAGGTACTTTATAATACCAATTTGAGTGAAATTTAAAGAATTGTAGGTTTACATCATGAAGGCCATAATCCTGAAATACTTTTTTAAAATTAAAAAAATTTTGTTATTTTGTTCCATTTGGGATATATATATATATATATATATATATATATATATATATATATATATATATATATATATATATATATATATATATATATATGTATATATATATATAAATATATATATATATATATATATATATATATATATATATATATATATATATATATAAATATATATATATACATAAAAATTGCTACGGTTGCAGAAAAAAAATGATATAGCTAAAGATAAACTTTAAAATAATTCTAAATAATGAGATTTACTCACATTGTTATTTACATTTAATGAATATTATTAAAGTCACTTGATTACTGAAGACTGAAGTTAGCTTCATTACTTATAATAGCCTAAGTAGACTAATAAACAGCATACTCCCCATTTGTTGTGTTGACTCGGGATTAAATTGTAGCTTAAATGAAAGTTTTATTTCATTCTCATATGTTAATATATTTTTTTCGCCTAAAATTTAACTATTAACTGGTGCTACGAAAACGTTAGCTAATGTGTGCCTTTAGATACCTGACCTTGTATTTTTGTACATGAATAACTTTATTCATACTTAGTTTTAGGAAACTTTATAGTATATGCAACTTAAAGTATTCTAGCGATTTAAAGGATCTTCCGACAAAATTTAAATAAATACAATTTATTCTTATTCAACCTATTTCCCCAAGATTTAACCAACAAATTACAAAAATCATTATTCATAGCTCGTAGTGTCGGCCAACATTACTAATGACACAAAAGCGATCCTTTTATAAAACAAAATGAAGAAGGGTATTACTGAAAGGAAGCGAGAAAATAAGTCAACCTGAAAGTGACACCTCAAAAGTTATCCGTTAAATTATAGCGAGAACAGCACGTTATAATGCAGCGAGTTTTTGCATAATTTTTACAATATTGTTTCACTTAATACCGAGATTTCTTAAATTTAACCATTTTTGAATATGCACCTCGTTGCTTCAGAATTGTCACCCAAAAAGTGAAGATATATCAGATATTCCAATTGAACTATTGCTAACCCTACTATTATTCCAGCTACAACGTTGGTTACATATAGTCCAGTAAATAAAGGGACAAAGCTGTAAATAAATCTGTCCAGTTTGCCCGGGGGCAAGCAATTTTAAGTTTTCGGGGTTCTTTCGAGCGAAAAAAAGTTTGTCAACATTAATAGGTGTGAAAGGGCTGAAAATGGCCCCTCAAGGCCTGAAAAATGGGTTTCCCGCTAATATCTGCAAAAATATGCGAATTTTAGAATTTTTGTTAAAACAATATATATAGATCCATTGTTCCATTACCGGTAATAATGTACATTTTTTAACTTCTTTAAAATTCATCGGAATGGAAAGCCCAAATCATCATTGCATATATTTTTGGGGCCATTCTGATTTTTTGAATATTAAAAAAAGGTAAAGTTTTTTGAGACCTTAGCAAGTGTTCAACCCTCCAGAAAATTTCCTTACCATCTTTTTGCGTTTTTTTTACAAAACATTTTTTGCCCATGGCATTTTTTCCTTCCAGTTTGAAATGTTATAGATTATTCGACGGCCGTTTTCACAAAGAATATTTTATATTATATTATTTATTTTTATAGATTTCGGGGTGATTTTCATTTTTTGTCTAAACAAAAATTCTCTAGTTCCCATATTTTAGCAGATATTTGCGTGAAACCATTTTTAAGCTGGGGGTCATTTTCAACGAATACTGTACAGATTTATTTACAGCTTTGAGTACTTTCAGGTCTTCAGTTACTGGACTAAGTTAGGTTTAATTAAATTTAAAAATCTTCATACATTTTGGGCGTTTACAAAAAAATATGGGAAAAATTTGCTCCACACCGTAGTTTATTTCGTTACATTTTAAAAAAATATGCTAAATTGTTAGCTTGTTATACCTCACGGTACCACTAAGTATGTGTGGTTATTTTTTTATTTGCACGGCACTGTTTTGTACCAATTTAATAATATTAAGGCCTTTTACATTATTTACTTATACTTAATATTAACAAAGCCCCTTTATTACTCAAACAGATCTACCAGATTTCAAGAAAAAATGATCAAAAAATATTTTTTTAACCGTTATTTAAAAAAGATATTAACACCCTGTATCTTGAACATAATATATTTTCGGTCATATGTTTATAGAAACATTTTTTTTTAAATTACCTGCTAAATCACCCCTTTAATATTTTTTTTTAAATACCCTGTATAATATTAAAATTTACAGAGATTTTTTGATAACTTAAATTTAGCAACAAACCACCAGTACTACTTTAAAAATGTGGTGCATAGAACATAAAAACCAAAATCTGTTTCTAGTTTCTAGTTGGCTTGCCCTGTTTTCTGTGTGAAAAACCAGAAAAAAAATTATGGGAAAAAAAATTTTTTTAGAAACAAACCTATTTACATACATTAAATGAAGAAAACAAACTTTAAATTAAATCAAACCCATTAATTTATTACATTACTCTATTTATATGATATAAAAGCTTGTTGCGAGATTCATCTATTTTGTAAAAAAAGTAATAATTTTTTTCTTAGAATTATTAATTTCAAGATCATATCCTTGAATATCTACATGGGTAAATCAAACTTTTATATCATAATTTGTATAATGTAATAAATTGATGGGTTTGATTTAAATTAAAGTTTATTTTCTTTTTTTTAGTGCATGTAAATAAAAATTATTCCTAACCTCAGCCGAGTTACAGCATTTTAAAATTTGTATGGCAGCCATCTTGTATTCTGCCATTTTATTTTTTTTTCTTAAAGCATTTCATTTAAAATCCATATAATGGGGGTGCATAAAAAAACAAAAACCTAGTCCATTATCTTTGGGAGTCCGCCATATTTGATTTAAAATAACGTCATTTTATTTTTTGTATTCTTCTCAGCATAAAAAACAACTAGTCCGCCATCTTGGGCGGGCCGCCATGTTAAATGTAGAATTACGTCATTTAGCTAATCATGCATTGTCATCCAATGTAAACGTGTTTACAAAATTTAAGCTCAATCGTAGATCACTGCTTTGGCAAAATCAGTTGTAGTTTTGGAACTGGTAAACAAACATATATACAGCAACAGCATGTTAAATAAACTTTAAAATAGGCATTTTTCCTGGTAGAGTGCAAAATTTTGATGCGTTTTTTTAAACCCCCTGTATATTATTGAAAACAAACATTGTGAATATAAATACCTCAAATTTCGTGCACTTTAAAAACCAATAATTTCGATATGTTTTCGTCCCGTTTGATATTCCCCGCAAGTAGCGATTCTTAGCCAAGATTTGTATTTTCGTCTGTTGGGAAAACACATAATTTTTTGCCTCTGATGTTCAGCGAACGCGAAGTGACTTTAAACGCATGTTGCCTCGTTCAGCAACACAAGTGTTGATCATTTTGGAATTTCACAGGTTTTTAAATGGAAAGTGTCATCAGGACTTGTTATTATTTCAAGATCAAAGCCAAAGCATGTCAGTAAACGGTTTACTTTTATGAAACAGTTTGGCTTTTGTGTGCATAAACTTTATGTTTTTTGTTGCAAAAATAGTTTAGAGTTGAGAAAGTGAATGACATCGAGAGTGGTTATTGTTTACAGTAATAATTACTTCTGTTTGAAAATAATCATTTAATAACAAATGGGTTTTCTGTTTATAATTTTCAAAAGGTGTTTTTACAGTTTTAAAGATTTTTTGCATAATTTTTTTGGCTACAATTTTTATATTTGCGTACTTTTTGGTTTTAAAAAATTGCTGCTATGTTTCTTTTATGTCAGAAGACAGGTGCTATATTTCATGCAGCTTAACCTAATAATATACCGGGTGATTCCTAAGTTGACGCTTTTTTTTCAACTGTATATAGAACTCATTAAACTAAACAACTTTTTTAAATAACTATTTTCAAAATATTAAAAAATAAGGAACTAACATTCATTTAGGGTGTCGAATACGGGTCTGTCATAGGTCAGTTGTCACCGCCCAAGAGGTCTTCGGGCTGTAGTGCTTGGACAGGTTCAACGTGATTTTTCCGCAATGTTGTCCTCACTTTTTTTGACTTAAACCAACCTGACTTGCAATCACCCGGGTACTTGGGTCCAGAATGAGCCTGCAAGGGAAACCGTCGCGCGTACTATCTTGAAGTAACGTTTGCAGGTTAACGACACTCTCCATAAATGAGGAACATATCCACGTGTTCATTGTTTTTGGATTGTGCCCTTTTCGCGAATTAACAATGATTTAAAATTAAACTCACCCCCCCTCGTCCGGTAAAAGCAATGCGACTGAGTCATAATGCGTGATTTACAAGACAAAAAACAAACGTAAATAAGAAATAAACTATCTTTTTATGCCCACACTAGACACACTTTCAAACAAATTTATGTAGCTTTGTTATTTTTGGGTTTTTGAAAAAAAATTATTTAAAAAGTTGCTTATTTTAACGAGGTTTATACACAGTTAAAACAGTTAAAAAAGCCTCAACTTACAACATCACCCCTTATATATATATATATAATATATATATATATATATATATATATATATATATATATATATATATATATATATATATATATATATATATATATCATATATATAAATATATATAATTCAATAAAGAAAATAGTTTCTTGGTCATATGGCTCCCAATTAAAAAAAAAATAATTACGTAGTAAGAGGTATGCTTTTTGCTAATCGCATTAAAATTACGAGGTTTCCTCGGGTGTGGCTAAGTCGGCTACATGTTTCACCCTTGTTGGGGATGGTTACATCCGCTGTAAGCCAAGACACGACTGACAAAGGCTCACTAAGTCTTTAAAATTATTCTACATAAAAGTAAGAAAAGATTTAAATGACTCTGGCGCCATCTAACAGACTAATCCCAATGCAACCAGTAAAGCATATTGATACAAAATGATGTTAAATGGTAAACAATTTAAATAATGTTTACCATTACCACATATATATATATATATATATATATATATATATATATATATATATATATATATATATATATATATATATATATATATATATATATAAATTTTGGACTTAACATTTTTAGAAATAATTAAATAAGTTGTTTACAAATTGCAGTAACATGGTAAACCTTCCTGTCAAAAAAAATGCAGCAAAAATTGCAACTAGAATAATTTCACGCAAAACTTTTAAACTGTCAAAACTTTTTATGGGGAGCAGTGTTTAATTAGGGTTAAATGTTTGAAATTTTTTTTTTTTTATCTTCCTAAGATGATTTTCAGTTTTTTTTGCAATTACAGGACGAATTTCATGTAATTTTATAAGATTGATGAAATTAACAAGAAATAATAATGTATCTCAAATCTTAAATTAGTTTAGAATAAAGAAGATATAATATAGTATAGGAGTATTTTAAATTAATAAAAAAATAGAAACATTTTTTCTTCATCAATCTTTATCGGAATACCTTAAGTCAGTGATCAGTTTTTTGCTAGATGCCATGGAAATTTTTGACGAGCTATAGGTGTCTTATCCCTCTCTTATAGGTACTGGCGAATTGCTTTCCTAACAGCTTCTACAGAGCAGTATAAAGTGCCACTTTTATGCATCCCTTTACAGTCCATCTGAAGAAACTCCGAAGTTCCCCATTGGCCCTCTTCATCCCCAGAGTATCCAGTCTGTTGATCCTGGTACCTGCATATATCATTCCTTCCTCTATGAATATTTAAGTCACTTATTAATAAAATGCTTTTTCCGTTCGTTATGTGTCCCGTCAAGGATTTTAACCTCCGTAGAATGTCCCAAAATGAATAAAAAAACCAAATAAAAAAATTAACTAATATCCTTTGACAAGGATAAAAAATTGAACAGTTTATTGAATAACTAATTAATTCTGTAAAATAACATCATATAAATAGTTAATAATTTCATGGACTTGGCCTTCTTTCAAGTTTGTTTAAAAAGTCAAAACCTGTAATATTTTTTATATTTATGTTTGCCCAAAATCCTTTATAAATAAATAATACTTTAGAAATAAGGCACTTATTTCATTTATAATTTATATGTCTTTTTTCCTTTGTTTTTCTCGGCAAGTGGCAATTTCCAGAAAAGATTTGTGTTTTCGTCAGCTGGGAAAAGAAAATCTTTTACCGGCGACATTTAGCAAATTGCGACGTGGGCTTTGGGTTGACTTTTGTTGATCGAGAACATACGGGATTTCACAGGGTTTCAAGCAGAAAAGTGTCACTAAGATTGGGTAAATGTTTTAAATTGATTTGTCATAAAGTATAAAAATTAATTAGGCATTTGTAAATACAATTCCAAAATACGATTTTTTTTCATTTAGTTAAATCGCAGCAAAAAATGTAAAAAGAGCTATGCCCCTATGCACATATTTTTTAATTGTCTAAAAATTACCCTATGCCCTATTTAGGGACAAAAGATAAAATCCAAAAGGTGAATTTGGTCTTACCTGCACAGGCAGTGTTGCCAAATTTTATTTAGTGAATCTACCGAATATTTAAAATTAAAATCTACTATAAAATTATTAAAGCATTTATAAATTATTTGATTGTTTTCAATACATTTTACACAAATATAGATTTTTCGTTTTTATGCCATTTCATAATTTTTTTATTGTCGTGATGCATTTCTGGGGAAATTTGTATAAAATTTGAAAACTTTCAAAATAATAATTGGGAAATATTTCCAAAAATATATCAGGAAACATTGAAAATATAAAAAAAAACTACAAAATTCAAAAACTAAACATTTAATGCAAGATTATCATAGATAGTATTATAGTTCTACGGGTAGTAGTTTTCATAGTCCAGACACCTAGGGATGAAGGTACGAAAAAAATGAAGTTCGGGCCTCTTAAGTTGGACTATGAAAGGAGGCATAAAAATGGCACTACGTGTTGCTCTGTTGGGAGCTGCCCCAGGAGAAATTATACTGGCCAACTTTTCGGAGCAGAAACCGAGAATAATATTTGTAAACGAGCAACAGGTCCCCTACAGCTCGCTCATATGTAATGGGTGAGCATTAACAGAGTTTTTTTTCGCGACAGCGAACATGACCGTATTTTGGAGGCATTAAACTGAAGATCGTTGATGTCAAGAAGAACCAGAGTTATATTATATTAATTTGGTAAAAGCTAAAAGAATAACCATCTACAAAATTGATATACATCGATTAAAAAGGAAACTGGAGGGCTAAGAATCAAGCTTAGATGGAAGACTGTACGCAGAAAGTTTGTTAATGAGCCAATCCTGCTAAACCTGGTCAAAATCTTGGGATATGTCCAGATGACCTGGGATTCACCAAGAAATTCAAGGGACTTGTTTGTAATTGTGTAAATGTAATTTTAAAAACTCAAAAATTTTTGAAGCAAAGCCGTTATTTAATGTAAACAGCATAAAGAATAAATTTTATTTTTTTAAAGACAATTACCCTATATAAGAACGGTCAAAACAATCTTAAATTTTTAGTTTAGTACCAGCCCAATGTGCGTAGAAAATATACACTTCCTTGGTAAAGGCACGTTGGAATTATAACTTTAAAAGTTGAAAATTATTTTTAAAGGTAATAAGTTTGTATTAAGACATTAGGTTGTGCAATTTTTTCAAGATCACAATACTTAGTTTCTAAGAGAAAAGTAACAATTCATAAAATTCAGCTAACTTTGTTCGTTAAATCTAATTAAAATTACTTTTACCAACCAATAAACTTAACTTAATTTTGATTCAAATCTTTTTCCATTCGCTGCCATGAACCGATTTAAACCAAGATGTTCATGTTTTTAGTTTTATATTCCAGAAAAAGATTCTATGAAGCGCAATTACATTGATCGCAATTCCTGTTTTCAACTCAAACTTACACGCGTAAACTTCACTTTAATTAGACCGGAGAGTTTAGGTTCTTGGCATTTGGCACGAATTCAGTCCTTCCAGCTTTTCAACGCTTCAGGTAATTACTGGCTGAGTGATTTACCGCGTGCGGAAATTCGATTTCAAGAACTTCGAAATAATTAAAGGCTAATAAAAATCCTAAAACATAATGCTTGGTGAGGCAAATATAAAATAATTTCGAGGAGTAAACCAGTGGTGTAGATCAGAAACAATGTATTTCCACTTATGTAGATAGACTGTATCTTGTGGTAATTTATTTAAGAACAAAGCTACTAAAAAGGAATATTTATTTTAAAGAAGTACGATTAGAAGATGTATATTGTGGAGAAACCAAGGCCTAAAAGGCTCAAGTAAGATTTAATGGTATTGATTTGGAATTCTTCGGTGAAATTTTAAGACATACTGCCTTTATAAGGATCGATACGAATCTATGTGGACCTATACATACCAATAAAAAAATAAAAGCATTTTAAAGATGACAGAAATTACCAGTTAAATATTCAACCTCATTCGAAGCATAATAAGCAGAGTCGTGGGTACCATTGGTTGTTTAATAAGTTCTGTTATTCAATAAGAGATGACGCTATTAGATTCGTCGTTTTATTTTTCTAAAACTGGAAGTACTTTTTTATAAAACATGTAAAGTTTCATGTAGGTCATTAAACTCATTTGTATATTTACAACTGGTTAAAGTTGACATGTCACGGTACTTTTTAACAGTAAGAAAACATAAATTTTGTCTTTATCTTCTTAAGGTGCCATACTCTATGCAGAGTGTAGGTGCCTTCTCGCACATATTTGTGTTGCGTACCAACTTACACAGATATGCGAGACAACCGGCTTAACGAAGCACATTTGAGAGGGTTTACTAGGCAGAAATACTACACAGATGTTTACCATTGCCTTCTGTGAGGTGACGAGCTATGAAAAAGTCCAATGGACAATGCGGGATCGATCCCGGGTCTTCACGGCTGAGAGGCTGGTAGGCTGCCACTACACCAGATCGCCCACATGAATGAATTTTGTGCATTGATAAAATTATCATTTTTGGAAAGTGTAGCACTAAAACAAATTTATGAGAGCTTGTTAAAATTTTTAAGAACTTCTTCACTTTTAATTAGGACAGTAAAAAGGTGGTTGAATTAAAGCATGGTCTTATAAGTCGGTTCACGTGGAGGACGTCGAAAAAGTGCATCAACACCAGAAATCGTAACAAAAATATAGGAGATGGCTTTGGAAAATCGTTGATTAACCAAGAAATATTTAGTAGAAAACCTGGGAATTTCATTGGACAGTTTAAGTGATATTTTGAGTAAACTTTTGGGTTTAAAAAGATAGGTGCTGCAGTCGTTCAAAACAAAAACACATTCGAATACGACTTACTCAGCAACATCTGGAGCGTTTTAGAAAAGAAATAAAGTCTTTTGTGCATTTTTTCATTATTATTGATAAGACTTAAATCTATCACCATGAGCGAGGTACGGTCCAGAAATCGGCCAAGAAGGTAGGTCAGTGGCGGTCTCCTTAGGTTTGCGGTTTGCAACCCCAAAAAGGTTTAAAATAAAATTTAAAAAATTATATATATTAATCATTACAAATTACAGATTTTTTTTTAAAAATTTATTCGAACATCTGTATTTATTGTTTTATAAATGTTATCTCAAATAACAGCCAAATTATTAAAAACTTGACTGTTTCGCTAAAATATCATTAATTTAATCGCGCGTCGCATCTCGAAGCCGATCAATAGGTAGCAATCAAAATTCAAACCCAATTGGATTCATTACGAGTATGCGTAAGTATATGGAGTTGCCTATCTTGGCATTGGGCGCTGAATTTAGTCTCATAACGGCATGGGTTTGCAGTCCCTGTGCAAACTTTATTTATCTCGCAGGCTGATTTACTGATTTATTGAAGTATAATTTGTTATTTTGAATATTAAATATTAGCTACTTGTAGATTTTTATTCTAGTTTTTGTATGTCTATTTATTTACATTAATTTTATTGTGTTATTTATTTATTTTTTTAAAGAACGATTAGAATTTGCAATCCCTTACTTTTTAACCACGAGCCGCCACTGAGGTAGGTAAGCACCAGGTTTTTGGGATGCGAAAGATTTTTTTTCGTAAGTTGTAAAACAATAAATTCGGATCATTATTGGAACCTTTTGGACCAGCACGACATAAAAATTCGTAGATCTAGTTCCTTCATCCCTAGAGTGTCAAGACTATGGAACCTGCTGCCCGCAGAAGTTTTTTCTTCTTTTCCCAGTCTCCAAATATTTAAGTCCCGTGTGAACTAACTCCCTCTCGCCAAACTTAAGACACCCACGGTACGTTAGTACTTAAGCATCAGCCTTCTTGGACTGTCCCAAGATTAAAAAAAAAATCTAGTTTACAAAAGAAAAAAATAATTTTTCACCCTATTACACAGTGAATTACAGTAAAAATTGTTGCAATATTCACCTTATTTACCAGATTTAGCACTCTACTTTCTGGTCTTTCTCATATCTCAAAAAATATATGAGTGAAAGACAATTTTTATCGAACGAAGAGGCAATTCTTAAATTGGAAGATAACTGGAACAGTTAAGGACAAATATATTAAAAAATAAAATGTATTTTAAAAAATGAAATCCTGCTTTTATTATCGAACGACAAAACTTATTGAATAACCTAGTATTTACCGGATAATGGAGACTTAGAAAGCATGTGTAGAAGAGAAAAAACTGCAGTAATTTTTAGTGAAAAATTATACCTACTTTATTTTTAAACCAGGTAGCTTTTACATATCATTGGCCAAAAACTAGGTGCTTCACAAAATATGTTTAGCAATTGTTTAAAAACCTCGCGTGCAGAAAGCAACTCCTGCAGTTAAAGATTGTAGAGATTGAGCATTACACGTGCTATACTTCTGCTCGATGTATGTAATAGTCCCAGATATAATTACTTAATGGTCATTGCGGCTGCTATTAAGGGGTCCCCTTTTTCGCGGTGGAAGGGTGTTATACCCACTTACTTTAAACCTTAAGGGGTCCCCTTTCGTAGATTTTCGGTACTAGAACATAAAATAAAATGACTGGTACAGGCATAAAGGGTTAAAAAGTTGGGAAGCCACTACTGCTCGTGAAAGTAGGTCTACATAATGTAGAGAATTCGATAAAGCGGATTGCCCCGATTTCAATTTTTATTTTTATCTTGATAAGCGTAGGTTTCTACTTAACTAGACTAGAAAATTTAGATTTAAGTATTTGACATAAATTTAGTCCTTCAGGATAGTAATTATTGGCTAAATCTAAGTAATTTCTGAGTGCAAAAATTTTGATTTTAAATTTCAACATAATTAAACATATTAAACCTAATTTTAAATTAAAAAAAAAACATTTATATTATTAATCAATAAGTCCAAAGTGTGGATTAAAAATTGGAATTGTTTAGTTAATATTAAATGTTTTATCAATACATATTAAAAGTAGGAATCAACGCTGGACAATATTCACTATTGGCATTTTAGGTCCCTTTATTGTGTTACCTTTGCCTATTTTCTAATTAAAATGGTATTTTTTTAAATGAATTAAATGAATTCTGTTGTTACTAATAATTAATATGAAAGCTTTATTATTAAAACATCTTAAAAAAGTACCGGTAATAAGGTAAAAAAATGTTAATTTTGTGTAGTGTTCCTTAAGATTCTACGAAAAAATACTCAAGATGGCTATTTTACATTGTTTTAACTATGAAAAAAAAATCAAAAATATGGCCCTGTTTATGCCTCGTTGAATGACTCTGTACCTATACACCGGTAATATTAATAGCAGAATTCTGCATTAGGGGAAAACCCTAATAGCGACCGCGATTGCTACTGAATAATTAAATCTGACAATATTGCATCCATCGAGCAGAAGTGCAGCATGTGCGCTGTGGCCCCATCTCTCATGTTTAATTGCAGAACTTACTTCCTGCGAGTTTAGTTCTAAAACAATTGCCGTAATCTGCTTACATTATTTTGCTTAGTTTGATATTTTATTTAATACAATTTTATTAGAAGAAAATGTAGGCTTTGTAAGTGTTTTAGGTCATCAAGGTCATATAAAAGAGCCACGGCCTTATTTGATAATTTTATTAAAAGTAATTTAATTTTTTCTTTTGGGGTATGTTGATATTTAGCCCAATTCTAATAGCAAAATAAAACCTTATTACAAATAAACAACCAAAGGTTCGTTTCTGGTTTTAGCCAGTTTCAGTCAAAAAAGTCCACCTTCGGCAACAGTTTCGATTTCGGCCGTAATTCTGCCGAATCATTGACCGCCGAAAATAATTTTTTGTGCTGATTTTTGACAAAGTTTACTGTATAAAGCATGTTTATAAAAAACTGTTAATATTAAATAAATTACTATTTTTGTTACGTACAAGTCATTAATTTTTATTTTATTTAAAACGAGTTAAGGCTGATTTCCACTTAAGCAGCATGGACAGCACCTACAGCGCAGCGCAGCGAAATGCTGCCTATATTTGTTTTCATGTAATTAAATGAGTCCGTTCCACCTAAGCAGAGCGTCGCTGCGCGTCAGGAGCACAACGCCTCGCAGCAAAATTTTTAATTCGTCTATGAGCGTGCCAAGCTGTCATTGTGTTTCGATTCGGCCGCTAATTTGAGAACATAGGCGAAAATAATTTTGTGCGATTTTGACAAAGTTTACGTAAAAGCATGTTTATAAAATGTTAATTTAAAAGCTATTTTTGTTGCCCCTTAAATTTTTTTTATTGAAAACGAAATAAGTGTTATGCAATGGTATGTGCCCAACTCGCTTATGTTCACACGTCGTTGTCGTTGCCGCGCTCAGTAGGATCTTTTGGGGAACATGCGCGAGCAGTCTGCATGGGAAGGTGTGAAAAGTTCCAGGTCGTGCAGACTGCTGCTATGGCTATGGAACAGCCTGTTGGTAAAGGCGAAAATCTTCGGAGAGGCTAAAATAGAGCTTATCGCAATCGTAGCTGAACGGGATGGTGAAGCTTAACTCAAGGTGTTAGCATACCGTGCTGATGAGTGAATGACATCCTGTGCCTTAAACAGGTGTCTCCAACAGTGCCTCTGAGATACGGGGTATCTAGCCTTACTGCGGTAATGCAGCTCCAAACAGAAAGGGATAAAACCGCTTTCAAAGGAAAAAAGTGACAAAGGTGGTGACCGAAACGGATAAATCCGTTTCGAGAGGTGCCACCCAAGGTCACAAGCAGACCAAGGTGCGCCGACTGAAACGGGCGAATTCGTTTTGAAAGGTGCCCCTGAATGAGCGGGGTCTGTTTCACGAGGAAGGGCTAATCCATCCCGAACAAACAGGTGCTTAGGAAGGGATCCCTAAATCCAAACAGAAGGCGGACAGAACCGCCTTATAGGGAAAAAGGTTCCCTGGCTTTAAACAGAAAGCGGATAGGACCGTTTTCATAGGGTAAGGCCGGAGATGCGGCCTCAGAAGGAACATCTGGTTCCTGTAACAAGGACGTAGCTAGCCGCGTCACAAGACCGGGAGAGGAGGGCATGATGGATCTAATCGTCTGCTCGTCATACTCTCCAGGAGACAGGGACACCAGAACACATCAGAACACATATTGTGCTCGTGTCCGGTAGCGACACGAGTAAGAGGAGATGTAAGAACTTTCTTCCAATCAGATATCGGATTTATTAGAAGTCTAATCCTATTGGGAGAAATATAAAAAGGTGTGAGCCACAATAGACCGAGCGGTCGCAGTGGAGGGCGTAAAAAGTCACTTACTTTAAACCTACCTAGTGTAATGTGTAGGCCGAAGATTCAATTTCCGTTTCGGCTAAAAATCCTGTTTCGATCGAACACTACTTATTACAATAGCAATTAACAAAAACCAAGCTAAAGTGCAACTGCAATTTTTTTATTATACAGTTAAGATAATACAGTGTTGGAGAGCAAGGCATTAACATAAAGGCAGTTTAAAACCAAATACAGAAAAAGATACTGCGGCTTTTAAAAAGATCTTTAGGATCCAACTAGGATTCCACTGAAATCAGTAACTGGAAAATATTCTAGCACGCATTGAAAAAGGCGGAATTACATTTAGCGAAACTTCCTTGCGCATCAAATATAGCCTTGTATAAACCTGTTTGACCCTGAGTCAGGATGCGCAAGGACGATGCAGGGCGAGGCAAAAGACAGCCGATCTTTAGTCCGCATCAAAAGTGTTTCGATCTGCTACCTCGCGCCGCATGACGGGCTTTGCGATAAAAAGATCAGCCAGTTTGAGAAAGAATATAAAAACTAATGCCTCGCATTTTTCCTTTTTGATTCGAGCCCAAGACAGAAATAAGTTGTTAAAATAAAGACACCTTAAAATTGCAAGAAAAAGTTGTACAATATTTAAGTGGCCTAATAATTCATTCGAGTACTTAAGAATAGCAAAATGTGTGAAGGTAGAATATAAAATCCTTGTGCATCCAGCGTATTTACCTGATTTATTCCTCTGGAATTTTTTCAAAAAAGTTTTTTTTTGTCAAAATTACTATATCTATTCCATTATAAGTAAAAGTAAATAATTACCATGAGGAGCTAGAAAAAAAAGAATTTCGCAATAAACTGTAATGTTAAAAAAGTGCTGTGTTTGCGGAAAACTCATTAAATTCCCAAGAAAATATGGCAAAGTTTTCAAACTGCCTTCGTAGTCACTTTTCCTCGTCTAGTCTGCTATTAAAAATTAAGTTCAATTCAAATTTTACCTTTCTCCTATAGTTCATTAGATTATGATAACGAATGATATTGAGGTTTGCTGAATTGGATGTATCTACCCAAATTGCTAGTTAAGTAATTCCGAACTAATACAGGAGAGTAATGGCAAAAGGGCGCCAACAAGAGGACATTATTGCCCGTTAGGGGCCAATTTGGGTTATTGTTGGTGAATTGGAAAAGTTTTTTAAATTAAATTTGTGCGTCGGTTTAAGAACTTTATCAGGTTAAGATATACAGGGTATTAATAATTAGGGATAAAGTAAGTCTAAAAAGTATATTTATAAGAAAAATAAACCATGTTTTGAAACAATGCAAAATAGGTTTATTCTCATTATTCTTTCCGTTTCCGTTCAATAATCATTCCATATACGTTTAGTTAAATTGTAATTTGTTCACATTTTGTCGTTTACGCAGGGCCGGATTTAATTTGGGCAATGAAGAAAATGCCACCCTATCACCGAAATTTTACATAAAATTATAGTTTTATTATACAATTTTTGAAGTGAAACTATTATATCCACGTATGGGAGAAATTTTATAGCAATGCTAAAAAAAAATCCCAATTTTCCTGGATCGACAGTCACGGCTGCCGTAAGCGAGTGGGGGTGAGCGCACTCGATGCCGCTTTGAATCTGTTTGTCCCTTAGACTCGTAACTCAATTTAAGCCTACTAAATAACCTCACTTCAGGCATTTGTATCAAAAAGGGCTTCACCAAACTTAGATTTTCTATACTATTCGAAACCGATTCTGACCGGTAAATTTTGAGAAATGCCAAAAATAAAATTTCCAAAAATAGGTTTTTTTAAAATAACTTTTAAACGGCTGTACCGACCGATCCCCAAAAGTAATCAGCTCTTAACCTCAGACAATGCTGATTGTTCCCAAACATGTTAAAATTGGTTGATTCAGTCGAGAGATATCTCTGTTGAAAAATTAAAACAAAAGTGTTTTTTATATATATTTTAACCACTTCACACCTTTCAAAAAATTTCTGGAGCATTGGACGCTCCCCCCCCCCCCAAAACTTACCCCGGATCAATATTTCCCATATATATATATATATATATATATATATATATATATATATATATATATATATATATATATATATATATATATATATATATATATATATATATATATATATATATATATATATATATAATATATATATATATATATATATTATTTTAACTACACACCTTTGAAAAATGTTTTTTTTTTTTTGTATCATCAAAAAAATTCCGGTGATAATTAAAAGCATCGGATGCTCCTCCACGACTGACCAAAAAATTGTATAACAATATTTTCGGAGTTTTTCTCATATTTGGACCACTTCACACCTTTCAAAAATTTTGAGAAAAAAATTCAGGGGGCTTTTTCAAGTCACTAGAAAAATTTCCGTGAATTTTGTTTGTAAATTTAAACCTAGAGAGAAGTTGCAGGAATGGCCTGTTGGGTTAACCATTTCACTAATTATTCTTTTGCTTAAACCGTACCGATTTATGTTGACTATAAAGTTAAATAAAATTTTAACTGTTTTGTTTTGAAACACAGTATCTGCATAATGTTTAACCTATAACCTAATAGACGTCTATAAGAGTAAAATTTTAAATTTGTGTGCCCAAGAAAAAAAAAAAAAAAAAAATGTATTTTGATAGTGTTTTAAAACTTTTTAATTTTAATTTTTAAATTTTAGAATAAAACTTGAAAAGCCCATATAATGTGCGAAACGTCATACTGAAAATTCAATTTTTATTTTATTTGTCAACCTATACCCAAGAAAAACTCTATAAAAATAATTTATTAAATGGTTGAAAAAAAAAGAAATATATTTATATATTATATATATATATATATATATATATATATATATATATATATATATATATATATATATATATATATATATATATATATATATATATATATATATATATATATATATATATATATATATATATATATATATATATATATGTATATTTATTTAAACCTTTTACTTTTTAGTAATTTTTATAAATTAAAACTAGTTCACAAACCGACACTCTAAGTGTGTGGCATAAATAAAACTGATTTTAAAAAGTGTCGCGTCCTATGAGTTGTATTGGGAATTTAAATTATGTTAATTTTAATTTCGTCGGTTAAGTTTCAGCCAAATCATTTTATGTCTAGAATAAGGCGCCAGGATGTTCCTTTTATTACCGAATTTATCAGTATACTAATAGTTTTTCAATTAAAGGATACGTTTATAATTAATGCACTAGTCTAGACAAACATATTGTTACTTATCTGACAAATATGTTATTAGTTCATAGAATTGTAAGGATTATTTAACTTAGTTTAATAACAGGACCACAAAAAAAGTGGTGTGTGCTGGGTGTCGGACTGGGATTTTCTGGAGTATTTTTTCCACTAAATACGAATCTGAAGTCAAAATTGGGGGTCAAATAGCAAATAATCGAGAAAAGGCGTAATTTCAGATAATAAAGATTTTTTTAATTAAAACGTCAATATCTTAAAAACTATAAAAGATACACGAAACTTTATAAAACATAAACTATGTGTTTTTACAAGACCTTTAATTTAAGTTATATAACCTTTTTATCTTAATGTAATATTTTTCAAGATATAATCAAAAAACCAAATTTTTAGGACTTTTTCAAGGTATACCTCTGGAAAAAATTTAAAAATTATTTTTTTTTTATTTTTGGATTATTTCTAGAAATTTTGAGTGATTTGGAGTTCTAATAAATGAATAAAAAAAGATTTATTATTAAAGAAACCCAAAAATGACATTAATAAAAAAAATTTTTTCCTATTTTGGACTGAAATTTTTGTCAAAATGACATTTGCGTTTATATCTCCTTTAATATTTACCTTACCAAAAATGTTTATATAACTTTATTACAGACAATTTGAGAAGCTCTTTTTTCTGTTCTATGAAATCTCTCATAGTTTATATAGTCGTAGTCCAAACATTCCGTGGCAGTGTCGGTTTTTTGAGGTTTTTTCGATTTTTTGCTGTTTGACCCCCAATTTTGACTCCAGATTCGTGTTCAGCGGAAAAAAATACGCCAGGAAATCTTAGTTCGACATCCAGCACACACCTGTGGACCTGTGTAATATATTTAAGTAAATTACTTTTAACAAAACACTTGATAACTATCAAAAATTTACGAATTACCTGTAATTGGAGCAGTAATAATATTCACAATCATTTTCATAAAAAAATCATTGCTTTTATTATATAAAAATACATAATATATGTATAAAAATATGTAAACCGTTCCTGCAAACCTGCCCCAGGAAGCGGCTATCAATACCTTATTTTAAAGTGCTTCATATTCCAGAGTTTGCAGCAATTTCAGCATTTTAACTTTTTCCTATTGATGAGATTTCGTATTAAGTATTCCGTCGAAGAAGTTCGAAACTTGGAAATGGACTTTCCGGAAAGAGTTTATTACGAAAATATCAATAAAAGCAAATAAACATTCTGGTAAAAAGTTTTATTGTAATTTCGAGGAAATGTAAAGTATAGGAAGACGAACTTTAAGTTTAGATAATCAGGAATCGCTGTTGTTTTTTTTTAGTTTAATTTTGTTCGCGAAGACATTTCAATTGATAATAAACTGCGAAAGTTTTAATAGGAATGGACCGTGCACTAACTCTATATTTCATGGCAATTTTACTTCTTGTAGGCAAACATAATGCCATGTATATGGGTAGTTAGTTAGTGCAAGAAAGTAAACAATTTTAGTTGTTATTCGAGATTAAGAGGAAAGTTTGTACGCATTGTTAAGATCCACATTTTAATAATTCTTATCAGCGGCTAGAATGAACATCTATCAATCTATACCAATATTATAAAGAGAAAAGATTTGATTGTTTCTTATATTAAATATGCTCCGAATCTACTGGACCGATTTAAAAAATTCTTTTACCATTAAAATCCTATCTTATCCCGGATAAACATAGACTAGGAAAGAATTTTAGGAAACTCACTCCCTAAAGGAAGAGAATGGGGGGTAATTTGTATTTAACTTCATCATTTATAAGCTTAGAAGTACGAAAATTGGTATTTAGGCTTAGGTTAAAATGGGAATGAAAGTTATATGTACAGAAAAGTTGTCATTTTTGAAGTTGTAAATATGGGAGTTGGTAATTAGACTACTGATGACCCAGAAAAAAGAGAGACTTTTGCTAAGAAAGAATTTTAGGAAACATTCCTCCCTCTAAAAAAAGATTTGGATTCAGTAGTATAAAAATTGTTATGTAGGTTATTAATTAAGATAAAAAATTATCCGTTTTAACATTTCTAAAATTAAATTCAATGGGAGTTTAAAATGGGGATGAAAATTTGTATAAAAAAATTGTGATATTTTAAAGTTGTCAATTATGGTAATTAGGCTTCTGAACTTCATCATTTCTTGATTTAGAAGTATAAAAATTGGTAGATAGGCTATTAATTACGATTACAAATGATCTGTTATAAAAATTTTTGAATGACAACTTTTTGGGGTAAAAGTTAAAATGGGGATGAAAGTTTGTATAGAAAAATCGTCATTTTTAAAGTTGTCAATGTGGATGTTTTTGATTAGGCTTTTAATTACCTAGAGAAATAGAAAATGGTAGTATTTCTGGAACTTCATCCCCTAAGGGGTTAAAAGACGAATGAAAACTGAATGAAAAATAAGTACTAACTCATTTACAAATGCCATTTATATTATAGAAAATGGTAACAAATGAAATAGGATAAAATAATAATGTTCAGTCGCAAGAAGCGCGCTACGCCGCAAAGTGTGTGACGAAAGACGGAGCGCGGGGTGCGTGATGTGATGTGACGAAACGGAGTGTAAAGGGGGCCAGATACCTGAGGGTAGACGTCGTTGACGCAAGTATCAAATGTATAAAATATTTCCGCGAGAGCGGGGAAAAAACAGCCAAAATTGCGTAGTCGACGCGGGCTGAGCTGCATGCTGAAATCCAGAAAAAACAAAACACTAAAAAAATATTTGAATTGAAACAATAGATATACATCATAAAATATACGTTTTTTTTTTAATAGGACACATTTGATTAATCCTTTTAAAGATGAATATGAAATTCTTTTTATGCAAATGTTTGGAAAAAGATGAGATGCCATTAAGAAAATGTTGCTTTTATGTTGTATTTTTTAAAAATTTCAATTCAGTCAGTTTTATAGTCATTCTTTTAGATTCTGCGAAAAAAAACACTAAATACCAGTAAATTCCCAAATTTGGTCCTGTTTAGTCTTTGTTGAACGGCCTTGCACAGGATGCCTCAAATTCGAGCCTCATCATGCGCGAAATGCTAGTATTAAATATGTTTCATTATTACCAACATTTATTAAAGTAGTAATATAGGGTAGACCTTGACAAATTTGATTTTTTTGTGTTTTGGAATTTCTAGTATTAATTGTTATGTTTTACCATTTTCTAATTTGAATCGCATGTATATGAATTAAATTAATTCTATTGTTACTACCAATGAATGCGGAATCCTTTTAATTAAAAGATATTTAAAAAATAAGATCCTTATTAAAATAAACTAATAATTATGGTGTCCTATAAAGAAAATGATAATTTTATGTCGTATATTTTTTGTTTTAATTCAAATTATTTACTTAAATTTTACAGGACTTGCAAAATGGTTAGTTGTGGACTAATTCAGTCTTCTTTGGATGACCCTATACAGGGTGTTTTCTAATTGAATGTCAATATTTAGGAGAGCGATTTTTGGGTCCATTTTAAGAAGAAAAGTTTATATGAACGTATGTCCTAAACGTCTTATCTTTTGAGATACAGGGTGGTAAAATTTTCAAAAATAAATCATTTATTATTAATATCTTTATTCCACTTTGGATATTTTAATAAAATTAGTACAGAATTTGACTTGCCTATTTTGGCACACATTGATGGTACGCCACTGACTTCAATCCGGTGCACGGTTTTCGCTTAAAAAAATAAAAACTGCATGATCAGCTCAATATAGGTAAACAATATCATCAAGCAGAAAATATCTAGATTTAATTTTTCTAGATGAAAAAAGTGCGTCGTACTAAAAAAAATCGAGAGATCATACTTTTTTTAGTCCGATGCACGGTTTTTACCTAAAAACATTAAATCTAGATATTTCTCTGCATGGTGATATTGTTATGATTATGCAGAGAAACGGTTTATATTTTTAAAGCAAAAACCGTGCATCGGATTAAAAAACTTAAGTAACCAACTTTGCAAAGGAATGATGGGGATTTCAAAAATATTTTGTATTCTAAGAGAAATCAGTGGCGTACCATCAATGTCTGCCTAAATAGGCAGGTCAAATCCCGTACTAACTTCACTGGTGGAAATAAAATAAAATGGGGCACACTAAAAAATGTCTGATACATAGTACATGTACGCCAAATTTCATTAAAATATCCAAAGTGGTATTACGGATATTAATAATAAATGGTTTATTTTTAAAAAAATTATCACCCTGTATCTCAAAAGTTAAGACATTTAGGACATACGTTCATATGAAGTTGTTTTCTTAAAATTGACCCAAAAATCGCCCCTTATATATATATATATATATATATATATATATATATATATATATATATATATATATATATATATATATATATATATATATATATATATATATATATATATATATATATATATATATATATATATATACATAATTAATAAAATATGTATATATAATATATTATATAATTATATTTATCAATTTAAAATCATGTTGTTAATTATATTTATTAATTATTTTTAAATATTTTAAAATAAAATTAATAAACTGGTACTGATTAATGATTTTATAGTAATTATACAATAAATTTAATTTAAAACTAGTTTGTTGGTAAACTAATATGGTTAAATTAATTATTAATTTAGCTAGTGCAAAGCCTGGTGTATTGTTGCTATTTGTGTAATACATACGTTTAATTTAAAATTAATTTTTGATATATTATCTCTTCTGCTTTAACCTATTAAGTGCTGGGTTATGTATAATCGTATCGTATGTGTTTGCTTAAACGTTATAGACAATAATGTAGTTGACCCGTCGCAACTGGTTATTCCGTCTTTAGGTGAATACAGTATTCACCTGAAGATGGCTGGAGATACATACCAGTTGAAACGCGCCTGTTCTTAAAAAAATTAGACAATGCAACCCAAAAATATCTTTAATTTTAAAATATATTATGATTAAATTAATCTTTAATGATTTTTTAATGGATGAATCCATTACAACAAAATAGACATATTTAACAGTTAACTACCAGTTTCTTGTAACTTAGAAAAATACCTATAAAACTAGAATTTCATGCTTTACCTTAATTTTTCTAATATACCACATTAAACGTTTAGGAAAAATTACCAGAGTTTTCCTTTTTAGTATCGTATTAAATATTAAGACTCTAATAAACTTGGGTTATAGACCCAGGTATAAACCTAATTAGATTCTGTGGAAATTAGCACCTGTTTGCAATTTTTAAGATTAGCTCGTCATACCACGCTTAATGATGCCGTAAAAAAGATAGAAGTAAGGCAGTTACCAAAAGGTTTTCTGCCATTTCCACTGTAGTAACATATTGGGGTGATTCTTCAAAAAATATTGTCTTACTGCAGTGTGAAGCAAAATATATTATAACTTATTTTCGTCCGTAAAATCGGGCGCGGCCCTTTCATCAGAATATTATATACATACAATATTTTTATATTACATTTTTATATTTACTATAAATAAATATATACTTATACGTATATTAATTATATTTATTAAAGAAAGGTAAGGTAAAGTCAAATATTTAAAACAAATTAAACCGCATGTTTTATTGTCTCGGTGAGCCTTCGTCAGTCGTGTCTTGGCAATCCCCAACATGGGTAAAACATGTAGCCGTTTTAGCCACACTCATGGTTTCCATCTTATAAGAAACCACCTAATGTTAATGCAATTAGCAAAAGCATACCTCTAACACGTATTTATTAATTTTTTAACTTTCGCTTCTGTTTTACTAACTTCAGATTTCGCTTAGCGCCGTCTGACGTTGTATGACAAAACTATCCATTTGAAAATCCGTGAACTAATGGGTGGCTATTTTTCTTTGTCAAACGGTGTCTGCTATAAATTCATGGCTATGCCCACCGAGATGGCACTTTTTAACATTATTAACATTTAACATTGTAACATCTTCATAGTATTAATATGCTTTACTGGTTGCATTGATATTAGTCTGTTAGATGGCGCCAGAGTCATTTAAACTTTTTAATTTTACAAAAGATTGTTTTATTGTCTCGGTCAGCCTTCGTCACTACGTGTCTTGGCTTACAGCGGATGTGAAACTCCTTGACAAGGGTGAAACATGTAGCCACCTTAGCCACAGCCGAGGTTTCCATTCTTTTGAAAACCCCGTAGTATTAATGCAATTAGCAGTAAGCATACTTTTAACAACGTATTTATTATTATTTTTTCAATTCATTAGACTTTCTTTGGACGTAAAGATTGGTTGGTTTAAAATTACTTGACGAGATGGCGCTAGTTGCTTCTAACATTCAGTTGTATTGATTACAACTGTTCTTAAGGTGTCTGCTTCGCAGTCAAGGGAGTCTACGGCCTACATTCGGTGTGACCATCCCCACTGGACCCAGGGTTATCCATGTACTTGAAGGCCTCGCAATTTTAAAACAACCAAGCTTAGTAGTTATACCTAACAGAATTTTAATTTTTTCTTTTCAGTTCATTAAGGAGTCTCTATTCCCAAGAAAGTCTACCTATTTTGTTATTATTTATAACAACTCAATATATATAATATATATTATATATATATATATATATATATATATATATATATTTATTTATATAATATAAATTATATATATATATATATATATATATATATATATATATATATATATATATATATATATATATATATATATATATATATATATATATATATATATATATATATATATATATATATATATTATATATATATCGAGGTATGGATTTTAGCGCCCTTAAGCGAATGCAAACTTGACGAGGCAGACTTCACTTGCGTGCGTAAAAACCTAGTTACCGCACTTATTATATAATATACTTATTACACAATTTTGTAGAATTACCCTTAACATTTTCCTAGATATTATCATTGTTCCTTTTTCAAGGAAATTCTGTTAGGCAGTTGTTTTTTAGTTGATGCGGGTTGCCTGATGTAATCTAAAAAAGACGTTTAGTTGTTTTAAATGGTCTTGTTTGTCCCTTTGTTTTTATTTGCTCCCAAACCAGACAGAGGCTATTATCATTAAGTATTTATGGTAACTTTTTGGGAATAACATATCATTTACGATTTGATAAACTTTATTTTGGTATTATGTTTTGTTTAAGGTGAAAGACTTTATTGCTCTTTAAATTTATTTAAAATACAAATACGAGTATTAAAATAGAGTTTTTTTGAATTTTTTTTCTATCTTGGTCCAGTTCATAAAGGGTTAAAGCCTAAATACTAACGTACCGTGGGTGTTTAAAGCGAAGCAAGAGGCAGTTTATTAACACATGACTTAACGATTTGAAGGCTTGGAAGGAAAGACCTTTAGAGGCAGACGTCGCACCAGCCTAGGCACTCCAGAGATAAAGAAACGAAGTTCGTGGCAGGTTCAGTTGAACTGTGAAAGGATGCATGAAAGTGGAGCTTCGTGTTGCTCTACTGAGAGCAGCTGAGAAAGAAATAATATTGGCTATTTCCTCGGAGCATAAACCATGAAAATACCGGTAAAGGTGGGAAGAAAGCTGTCTTGAAAAAGTGGGGTCATTAATAAGACATACAGTTCATCTTTGAATGGAGTCATAAATGCTAGAAGTTGTGGGAGATGCAAACAATATTTCAAGCAGGGTCTGATTGCGATACAAACAAAGTATAGGCTTATAAGTAAAGGATGAGTATTGTTAAATTTTTTCGCGACAACAAACATGACTGTGTTTTTAAGGCAATAAAATGGACAAGATTTTTGTGCTCCAATCCAAACATAATAGTTTTTTGGTCTAAAAAGTACGGCATCATAGTTCAGAGAAAATTATTCTCAGTCCCAATCCTATTAGGTTTTCTATGAAACTCTGCAGCATAACTTTAGCGTAATATTAAGCAAAAATTTTGCAGTTTGGAAACTAGCTGTCTGCAGACAAGCTTTTTAATTAAAGCTTATAAAAGAGCCAGCTATGGTTTTGTCTAGATAATGTCATGAACCAAAATGTGGAATTTATAATCTACTTTTTCGTGAAAAGACTGAAAGCTGTGGAAATTCAAGGATTATATAAAAAGTTTTTGAGACGATTACATTATCCTTATAAACCTCCCTACCTTTAAATTATTAATATTATTTAATTAGGGTTTTAAACATAAGTTTTGTCGTGCCATAACAAAAACACAATTTTATGGTTTAAAACAGATTTTATAATTAAAAATAATCTCCATGAATTCCATCCCTGAAGGAAGACTATCGAAATACGCTTCCACGGCTGCTATTACCTCTAGTTCGATGAAAATCAATTCCCACGCCTATATTTTTTTAGATTTAAGAAAAAACAGAAGTCAAAGGAAGCTAAATCTGGCGGAAAGGGTGACTGTTGCAACAATTCGTACTTTAATTCACTATTTTTCATGATATTTTTTAGGATAGGTGAGAGGGTGCGTTGTCCTAATGAAAAATAATTTTTAATTTTGTAAATCAAATCATTTCTTCCGATTCTTAAGTAATCCAAATGTTCCCGAGAAAGTCGCATTCGAAATTCAAAATCATATTCTGATGTTGTGTAACTAAGCAATCTATTTTTCTACTATTTTAAATAAAGGTGAAGAGTACCATTTTTAGAAAAATAAAACGAAGAATTTAATTGCGCCACCTCTTATCGCAAAACAAAACTTATTAAACGACGAGTTATATTAACTATATAATAATATATAATATTAGTAAATATAAAAAAACTCACAAAGTATATGTATATTTCAGATTCATTAATATTTTCCTCAGAAAAATTGTTCCTGTATGATAGTAAATTCAAGTATTTTAAAACATCTTTCAGTTTCAAAATATAAAAACGGTCTTTTAAGTATACAACACAATATATCTAAAGTTTATTTTATCAAAGTCTCATGAAGTTCGTTCAAGTTTGTTTTCTCTTGCAACAAACTGTCCTAAGTTGAGAAATATTTGTTTTGGCCATCAATTTACAATTTATGTTTTAGTGCTTTAAAAATCTATGTTTTCGTATATAAGAAAGGACAAATAAATTTTGTATATTATATGAAAAGATTTTTATAAATCTCATAGTTATTTTTTATAATAAATATAAGAATTATTAATTATTATAAAGTTACCTTATACAGAGTCAAAAACAAATAAACTTTGCACCACACGTGACCAAATTTTAATAGCCCAATTTGGATTTTGTGGAAAAACAGCCATTATATAGCGTCATTTAAAAGAAAATGTGTCTATAATAAAGCATTGTCAAAACTAAGAAGTTTTAAAAAGGTTGAAATGAGTCTAATTTTGTAACAATGGTGTTTACAAAAAAATGGGCAAAAAAACAAAATTATCTTATACATCCGACATTTTGCATATGGGCTAAAAATTGCATTTAGAAAATCTTTTTCCATATTTTTTTTTCGATAATTTTAAAATAAACTCCATTTTTGGAATTTTTGTGGAAAAAAAATGACATATAATGCGAATCACGTGACTAGTTTTTTTTTTGGTTAATTTTCATCTCGATTAATGTAGAAATTGATGCCAAAGTTAAATTTTAAATAAAAGTTTTAATTTAAAAAACCCTTTGATGCGGAATTCCAGCATATATTGTGACATCCGTTCAAAGTTTGATAAATTTACCATCATTATGACTATTAAAAAATTATTTAAGAGCTAATTACTATAAAAGAAGTTTTTATATACACTTTAAAATTTCTGTATTTGCAATTTAATAAAATAATAAAATATTACTTAAAAATAAGTATACAAAGATTTGTTGAAATGTTTTATATTTAATCCTTTTATCCACATTTTGGTTCATAACATTATCTAGACGAAACCGTAGCTCGCTCTTTTGTGATCCTTAATTAAAAAGCTGAAAGAAAGACAGCCAGTTCTAAAACAGCAAAATTTTTGCTTAATATCGCGTCTAAGTTGTCTCAACAA
The DNA here is from genome assembly GCA_019359885.1 of Listronotus oregonensis. Lineage (NCBI taxonomy): Eukaryota > Metazoa > Arthropoda > Insecta > Coleoptera > Curculionidae > Listronotus > Listronotus oregonensis. The sequence continues at coordinate 385,111 of JAHBCN010000693.1, forward strand.
AAAGATTAATAAAGGACCTAATAGGATTACAACCACAATTTAATTTTTCTAAAATAAGAAATTTATTTTATATATAAGTTTCTATTCATTCATAGTTTTAATATTCTTAAAAAAAATTAAAACGACTAATTACACGTAAAAATTCATAATTTAATAACGGCTGAGTGACGAACTCGTTGTTAAATTTAACAATGACCTCAACAAGGAACTATACTAATAAAGAGTGAAAATGAAAAATCTTGGCAACGTTTTAAATATTCAATGCCAACTGGTTGTCAACAAATAAATTAATTCGGGATTTTGCGTCGAAAATCGATTAAACATAAAAAAAATACAAAAAAAATTAATTGCACAAAGTACAAATTGTATAAGTAAAGTAATTTTATATATTTTCTTCAAAAACAAGCCGTAGGATACATAGCTCAAGAAACCAATACGGCAGAACTTTTTTAAATTTGGGTTTTTAACAGGTTTTTTAATATAGTTCATGCTTATTACATTTAAAACATTTCTCCTTTGCTCTACGTGCTGATTAATTGGTGAAGTATATTGTTCACACGACCAAGTTTCAAACCTGCCTCTAGTAGTGTATGCTCGAAGGTTGCACTGGATAATCTGAGTAGCTTTCCAGTGACGAAAATTTTTTCGCGTCCCAGAGCTTGGTCTGCTTTGAGAAGTTTAACAGTAAAAAGGACAATTAATGTGTATGACACTCTTCATCAGGGGAACATTGTGAAACCACACACAAAACGCTCTTGAGCTTCTTCTTCTTCTTCTTTTTCCTGGGAGCCGTCTTTCACTACCGGAGGCAGTGCAGCCTCTTGGGCTTTTTGTGCATAATCTCCCATTGTCTTTTATACCAAACCTCCCATTAGTCTTGTTATTTCTACAAGTCTGTATAATCCGAGACTGGTTAGTTGATATATTCCTGTGGGCTCATTTTCGGTTGCCCAAATAATGCCTGTCTTTTGTGATATAACGCTTCACATTCACACAGTATGTGGTAGGCTGTTTTTTCCCCCTCGTCGCACAATCTGTAACTTGGGTCTCCCATTGTATGAGCATATCTTGTGTAGGTTTCATTTTAGGTTATTATGCCCTGTTAGCAACCCTACTTATGGAAAGTCTTTTTCTGCTTTGTCTTAGTAATTCTTTAATCGTTCTTTTGAATGGGCCCCTTATGAAGCTTTTTCCATGTCTCAGCAGAGGTTTTCCCAGTATTCCTCGTATTTGTTTTGGATCCACTCCCTGGTTTGCCTTCATGCTGTGGTTTTGGTCACTCCAAGAGCAGGTTCTGGTCCAAAGTATGGTGTGGATGATCCATGCCTCGCTAGCTCATCCGCTTTTTCGTTGCTTTCTATTCCCGAATGTCCTGGTACCCATAGGAGAGTTACTTTGTTGCGTTCTCCCAGGACCTCCAGTTCTTTTGGGCATTCCCATGTCAGCTTGGACGTCACCTTGGGGTACGCTCTTGAGCTACTCCGAACCCTATAAATGCTCGACTGACAATTGCATTCTAGTTTTCCTTTAATGTTTGATGTCACCAAAGAATGTAGTATTTAAGCACAAGCAAAAGAAAGTATTTTAATTTGAAGCTCTATTATCTGATATGCTATGTAAGTATTCGAATGCCTTTCAAAGCAAAATATGTAAACCAATGACCTGTTAGGTTAACTGGAGAAAGCATCGATTTGGCATAAGCGTGGCATCATAAACGCACATTCTAAGGTTCTGCCTAGCGATAAATGAAACCTCTGTACTTAAACAATAAAATCCACCAAAACCCGGGAAAATGGTTACTACAGATACTATTTTGTCGTAAAGCGTGGCTGCCAAGAATCTTTCTGTTTCATTTACTTGATAGTACATTATGATTAAATTTTACTTAATTTATTCTTAAAACTACATCAAATTAAGCTCTACTATTGTATTTTGAACTGTGAATAATATTTGTTATATTTATTACTATAAAGTATTACACAAAAAAGTAATGATGTCAAAATACTATTTTGTTTTTGGACAGCTACTAATAAAGGCGCGACAACGTGACAACAGTGCATTTTTCGTAAAGGCGTACTTCGGCCAACGACTAATAGTCGTTGTACTTCGGCCACCTTCGGCTTCGCTCGACAGATGACATTCAATATGGCGTTTTAGTATAAATGTTTCTTGTTGTTTTTTGGGTTATTTTTATGACAATTGTTTAAATTTTAGTTTTGTGTAAGTACTTTTAATAAATTAAAATGGTAAGGCAGTGCCAAGTGTGTAAAGTGACGGATATGATTCCTGGATTATCATTTCACAAGTAAGTACAAACTATGCTTGTACCATTCTATCGCCAATAATAAACACAAACCATGTTGGACGCAGCTCTCGATTGCGTTTATGAATGAAATGCTTTCTCTATCTATGATGTCAGCTCATTGATGTGAACCCATTACTTTAGTTCTAAGGCGCTTCAGAAGTCAGTTTTCTGCAAAAAGCATTTTATTAGTAGACTACCTTAAAAACTAATAAAACAGTTTTTTTATCAAAACTAACCCTGTTACACAGATCCATAAACTATTAAAAAATTCAGTGAATTCAAGAGCAAATTGTTGCATTATCCACCCTATTTGCCGGATTTAACTCCATCTAAGTTCTGGTTCTTCTGACATCTCAAAAAAATTTTCGTAAAAACGAATTTTATCAACAAAAAAAAAACAAAGAGGTAAAAGCAGCCGTGAAAGCGTATTTTGACAGTCTACACTGGAACAAGTGTATTGGAGCTTGGGGAAAATATATTGTTTGGTAAAATGTATTATAAAGCATAAAATCTTTTTTATTGGACGACAAAACCCATGGAACAACGTGATAACAATACCAGTTTTTAAAAAATACAAAAAGACGCCAATTTAAAAAAATCACATATCTGTTTCGCAATAATTTCCGCCCGCATTACATTTGAAAACGGATTAAATTTTATTCCAGAGACCAACTCTCGTATCGATCCAAAAACCAGCAAGAAAAATGTGGACAATCTGAATGTGACACACATATTATTTATTCGTCCTTTTTTCCATGTTCGCATACAGCCCTAATGTGGATTTTAGTAGCTCCTTTATGTCCCCGAGAAGAAAACATTTTTTCGCGTTTTAGAAAAATTGCTTTCATATATATTCTTTTATATATGTCGGCATATATTCGCTGATATAAATGCAATGGTATCCTGAATATAAGTATTCACCCTTGTCCCCCGTATGGAAATATCTGTAAGCTTCTTTCATCCCTCTGTGTGACAAAAGCATGCCGACCTGCCCTTCAACTTTACCACTGGGGAGCATTATTTAAATCTTAACGAAATTCCGTGAAGTGTATAGTGGCGTAGTCGAGGGGGTATTTTGCGACGCTTAAGAGGCTTCTTATAACGAGGTATTAAGACATTCATGAGAGGAACATTGTAAGTTGGGTCTTTAAAATTTCTTTAAAAGGAAATGTTTAGTATTGTAAATATCTCTTAAAATTCTTATTTTTTATTATATTTTATTTTAACCTCAAACATTAAAACACAGCTTTTTGTCAAATCAACGTTAAGCAGCGCTGTACTCGGATATATTTAGATGGGTGGCTGGTGTTTGTGTGGGTGTGTGTAGTTTGGATACTATGTTAAACGTTGTTTCTCATTTTAACCAAGATGATAATTGTTTAAAAAGAGGCTGTAAAACGCAACAATTTTATGTTTAGATACTTTAATATTGTATGCAATAATAGCAATTTTTTAACACCCTGTATGATAAAGGCTCAACAATATTATTTTTGGATAGCTTTAACCTTAAACTAAAAAGAAGGTATTCTTGATTGACATCGATAAAATCACCTGTTTACGAGAAGAAAATATCATGTTTGGTTATTTTTTACATTATACAGGGTGTTTTCTAATTTTACGTCAATATATACAGAGTAGTAACATTTTTAAAAATAAATCATTTATTATTAATATCTTTAATACCACTTTAGATATTTTAATGAAATTTGGCATAAATGTATATATATCAAGAAGTATTTTTAGTATACACATTTTTTTATTGCACCAATGGCGTTCGTAAAATTTGACGCTGCCATTGGTGGCAAATAAAAAAATTGTACTAAAAATGCTTCTTGATAATATACATTATGCAAATTTCATTAAAATATCTAAAGTGGTATTACAGATATTAATAATAAATATTTATTTTAAAATTTTTACCACCTGTATCTCAAAAGATAAGACGTTTAGAACATACGTTCATATGAAGTTTTCTTCTTAAAATGGACCCAAAAATTGCGTCTCTAAATATTGACGTACAATTAGAAAACAGCCTGTATAATGTAAAAAAAAATACCATACATGATATTTTATTTTCGTAAACAGTTCATTTTATCAATCAAGAATACCTTTTTTTAGTTTAAGGTTAAGGCTATCCAAAAATAATACTGTAGAGCCTTTATCAAACAGGGCGTTAAAAAATTGCTATTATTGTGTCAGAGCTAGTCCGTCCCTGGCAAACTAAATAAGCCAAATATGATTTAATGCGTTCATTTTAAGAAGACTTATCTAGTAACCATCATATTAAAAAATATTAAATTACGCTCAGTATTTTAAAAGTTATTTAAACAAAAACCGGGCGTCCGTATCTACCTGTATCTCCGTAGGAAGGTCATAGGAAAAAGTTTATGGGAACTTGTCATATATTATGGGTTTCTATTAGATTCCGAAGATTCCCAATTATATTCTGGGCCTTGTTGACCGAAGGTACCTCTTTGGCTAAATGTAGCTGGACTAAGTAGCTCTGTATGTAGGTTGTACAATAAGGTTAAAATTATTATTTTTAATTTTAAGAAAATCAGTCTAAAATAAGTTACTAATAAGACAAAATTACAAATTTATTTTGTTCATAGTGTATTCTTTTCTAAAAATATGTTAATATATTTAATTCGACTCGCGCCGCGCCGTAGTAATAAAACCCCGTTAAGAGTCATCTAAAAATGTCGCCAATGACTTTAACCTTACTAATATTAGAGCAGTCCTGTAGCTATAAAACCAGTGTAAACCGTTAACATGCGACTTTAGGTTTGAAAGACTAGTAAATGCAATTATTTTAATGTTTACACGACGATTTAGGGCAACTTTGAAAGCTATGGCAAGTACGAACGTAAAGTTCAAGCACACTAATTATTTAGTATAAAAAATGTAACACTACATCAATGGTTAGTTGTGGTTAGTTGTGGTTACCAGATGCCAATGCTCCAAGGAGAACAGCTCACATTTTACCACTCAACAATTTTCTCATGTAAATATTTCAGATGCTTCTAATTTTAAGAAAAATGCAGATATTTTTGCAAAATTTGAAAGAGGACGATAAAATTTGACCAAATTCTTAAAAAATAATGCAAAGAAAGGATTTGGTCTTAAAAGTCCGATTGTTTTCCTGGGGGGGCTATCAAAAAAAAATAACTTTTTTTAGCAATTCCAAAATGAATATACCAAGTTCCTTGAGGCCAATAGCATCTGGTGTATATCTAGTGTGGGTCCCATCTCTTACTTTTTAGATAAAAAAAAATTAAAAATCCTAGAGCCGTCACTCCACTGGGTAATGTCAGACTTGGTAAGAACCATTGATTTATCAAAGGCCTTTGACGAAGTCTGACATGACTAGCTCAATATGGTGCTTCTCTTATGCTTCATTGATGAGATTTCATTTAAGAAATAACAATTAGGTATAGTTGCTATTTTAGCTTTTTTTAAAGTATTGTGCACCTCAGACACTTTTTTTCGGCGATTCTTTTGACATATTACGTAACAAAGTTCAGAGACTACCAACAACATGCTTGAAGCAGGTGTAAGAATTGTACCTGCGCGATTTTTATCTTTCAATAGCATATTGGTTACGACGCACACCGCATAAGAGTTCTTTGGAAATGTCTCCAATCTACGAAGTCGTAACACCCCAGGTCTTTAAATAAAGGAGATACCCATTGAACCCCATGTAATTCCAGATTTTACCGTACTCCATAGTCGTCGGAGGGACTGCTACTTCTTGAAGGGCCTCTGTATACAAAAATCGTTTTCGATACTCTCGATTCCCGATGTTTCTAGAAAATACCTAATGTTCGAAACGGGTATATAAGCAGCCAGCCGTTTGTCGGAGAATCAGTATTCAGTGGTCTTGGGGTAATCGTTCGCCAGAAGGAGCGCTCAATTTAGTTCGATGTCATATTGCGAACTAGTTCCTTCTAGTAGTTCGCTAGTTTTTTTGCACGACTCATAATGCGAAGTATAAGAGAGTGCTCTACGATCGGGATTTTTTTTTGTTTTGTAATATTTCACGAGGCCTTAATATGGCTCTAAACGATATTAAGGCCCCTAACTTAACTACAATATTAACGCTTCATCATTACTAAAACATATGCATGTAGTGCTGCAAATGGGATTTTGTAAAAACCTCTCCGGTGAGGTTGTCTTGGTATGAGGTTATAAGTTAATTAAATGAACTAGGAGTGGGATCATCGGCGAACTAGTTCGCGTAGTTCACCTAAAATAGCGCTCTTTCCACCTAGTTCGTTCGCAAACTACCCAATACTAGTATTCAGCAGTGGATATATAAGCTATATAATGCTGCCGCACTTGTTCACGAACCTTAGCAGAATGGCTACAGGGTACTCACACATCTATAAAGCTTGAAGTGCCAACGATTTGGCGGGAGCCTAGGAATCATGATAAAAAATGTTACTTTTGCTTAACAAAAATTCTGGGATCTTCTAGTAAAAGCAAACATAAAATAATGTATGCTAATATCCTCTCAGCCATTAGACCTGTACCTCATGACTCTTCTAGCATACCTGTTCCTAAGTCAATGATGAACTACGTTGCAATTTGTCACTTAAGCTGCATTTTCTTTCCTCCTATTTAAAATTCTTTCCTGACAAACTAGGTTATAGAGCAGTATGTAAAAAGTGTGGTAAAGAATTGCAAGGTCTAGTGGACAGACTAAAAAGTCATCGGGAAACCTGCAAAAGTAAAACTAGTGATATCAGCAGTGGTATTGAAACTCTTCATAGCCTGAAAATAGCCAGAGTAGAATTATTAAGTTGGCAAGGCAACAGAGAAGCGATAACTGTGAAAAGGGAAGTGTAGGTGGACGTGAAAATAGTGGAAGTAGCGCTCATTTGGATTCTTTTGTTCAGCCAACTGGACAAGATAAGCAAAAAGAATTGAACAGATAAATAGCCAAAGCCGTTTACGCAACAAATTAAACTTTTAGAGCTATAGAAAATAAAGAGTTTCGAAAGGCCATAGAATTGTTAAGACCTGGTTACCTTCCACCATCTAGATTTCAGTTATCATCAACGCTCTTGACAGACTACCAAATAAATTGTTTGATTGTTTTTCTTTTGATATAATAAAAAGTATATTTCGTAAAAAAAGTGGTTTTGTTTATTAAATTGAGATTTTTAAATTATAGATTTGCCCTACTTAAAAAATTTGTGGGTAATAGGGAGAAACCGAGTGCTTATTAGAATTCAGTACAATACAGTAGACGCAAAAACCCAGACAAAATTTTGGAGAGCGACACAAAGTATTGCAATGCAGAACAGTGTTATTAATGAAATAAGAGTAATGACTGGAATAATATTAACAATATAAATGGTCACAGTTCCAATAACCATAGCTTCCTGATTTCTAATGATAATCTTTTTGTGACTACCCGGAGCAACTATTTAACGCGTAGGCCGAAACCAGTAGTAGTTTTTAAATTTGTAATGCCGCTTTGGTTAAAGGACTATTAGAAGAAATTATAAAACTCCCACTGTCATAGAATTATGGTTTTTAAATGATAATGAGACCGCATACCCAAAGGTGTGTACCAATATCTCGTAATGGTTTTCTTGTAATAAAGTGTCATACTCATTTTTCTATGGTTAAGTTTATTAGGGCAAGAACTTCGTTTGGTTATTATCTGATGCAGCGTATTACAAGCTTGTATTAAAATGATCTTTCAAATATCTATTAATGCTTAAATTAAATGATATAGATACGTTGCATAATGTGTTTACAGTAATTTAAAGCGGCACATCCGTGTAGCAACTTTACCAACTAGTGGTGCTGAACATCATTATAAATTGGAAGATGCAAAACAGGAGATAACGTTTTCCTTGGCATATTATGATTAAGATTCCTCTCAAAAAAGCGACTTTTGGTGTAGTTTTTTGACTAAAGTAGCCCAATGTTTTCGTTTGTTATCGCTTAAAAGATTATAGCTTTTAATTATTTTTCATAGTCTTCACGAGCAGAGCTGTCAGTAATTGAACTAAAATAATTTAAAAATTGTATTAAATTACTTGGTAGTAATTGGATTACTTTAATTTAATTACTTTGTGGAAAGGGTAACTGTATTTGGATTATCAATTAATAGAATTATGTAATCGCAATTAGTAATTGATTTTCCCGAATCCCAAGTAATTCAAAGACTTAGAAAGTAATTCGATTACTTACAAAGTAACTGAATTACTTAGAAAGTATTTCAATTACCTAATAAATAATTGAATTACAACTAAAAAATTAATTACCTTTCTTTATGGAAAAGCTGCCGAAATTTTGACCAGCCATAAAGAGCATTTTGAAACACGGCGGGCTGCTTTGAATCCGGCGAACGCCGCCTTCGCGACGATTCAGTATTTTCGATTGATGCTTACCGCCACCGTTTTTACCTTTTTTATGTAAAAAAATCTGTTTATGTTTGGGGTAGGATAAACAAAAATTTTTATTTTAGGGTCATTTAATGTTAAACTTGCCGAGAAAGCAGTGTGCATAGTGTGACGTGCGCGAATGATGCATATTAGCATAAATATTTTATTTTTTTAGTGTATTGTGTTTAATATATGTGGTAATGTAAAAAGAATAATTGCTAAAATTTTTAATTACTTTTAGATTTAATTGATAATTGAATTGCTTTTTAAAAGTAATTGCGACTACTCTGTTAACGAGCGTATAGGTTTGTACACGAGATATTTTTTGTGGACTTTGCTATAATTTACTTGTTCCTATTATATCGTCTTGTTTTTTAATTTTACTTATTATTAATAAACGCCACTTTTTAATCCAGTGAGAAATGTATACAGGGTGGTCAAAAAAGTTTGTTTTTTGGTGAGAAATTTTAAAAAAAGTTTTCCTGTAATCGATTGTGCATGTGACTGCTGTTATTGCGGCAAATTTAAAAAATATGATATGAAATTGTAAAAATTAGATTCGGAGTTAAAATATCACAAAAAAGTTATAAAACAAAACTGTTAAGAAGCTAGTTGTAGGGTTATTTACAAATTTCATCGTTTTGGTTATTAGAAATCATTTAATTAGTAACTATTATACGATTTTAAAGAAAAAGAAATAAGTAAATCTATTTGTTTTTATTAATGACAGAAAAGAAACTGTAATGCTTGTTTCAAAGTCCTGTATTCTGTATCCAAAACCAAATGCTTGGTAGCTGCACTTTAAATGCAGTGGTAAATTAATAACGTGATATGCTTTTAAATTTTAAACATAGTGTTCAATATCTTTTTAATTATTATTTAACTGAAAATGATATTCATACCCTCGTTTTTTAAAATTAAGTCAACGTATTATTGTGATTTTACTAAGTATCTGCTGTTAGAAAAAGGGCCCAACAAAATAAGGTAAGGCAAAGCGTCTACAGTAATTCTTTTTTTTTTGTATATAATCAACGATAAAAAAGTAATGTATTTGCTTTTATCTAATGTATCTTATGTAAAAAGTGCTAATAAAACAATTTCTGGTTTAGAAAACAAAAAAGTTTAACTTGTAGTCTTAGGCTTTGTTATTTTGCCAAACAAGAAATTATAATGTATGAATACAGTATACCGTAAAAATAACCATTTAAGTAATAATTTACCAAAACTAACCAAAATCTTAACACTTTTGTCAAATAACTTTTGCCGAAATTTTAACTTCTCACTGTTTGATATTTCATTTTTTAAATTTGCCGCCATAAGAGCAATCACGTGACAAGTGTCAAAATTATTTATTAGGTTATTCGGTATTCACAATCGATAAACGAAAAACTTTTTTTAAATATCTCACTAACAAAGAAAATTCTCATTTGTTTAAAATTATTTTTAACCACCCTGTATATAAAGAACAGTAAAATGTCCACCGCTAAATTGCACTCTTTCATCCTATCCTTTTTTCCGATTGTGATTCTTTACATTATTCACCAACATGTTTTTATAGCTAAAAATATTCGCAATGCCCAATTATTATAATCGTTACTTAAATGTTTTTAGTTCATTCCGGATGCATGATTTAAGCACAAAATATAAAACACGATAAAAAACGATGTGGCGTCGACATAAACGAGTTAAATAACGACTGAGCTTTCACACTTAGAAAACAGAAAGAACATTTTCTCGCTTAATAAAGTTATAAAATTTATTCAAGAGGCTTTAACTTCGCCGATGAATCACACTCACAATCGCGGCCATCTGAGCTCTTGAAAAGAAGTAACTCATGCTATAAAACAATTGAGTGCGAGTTTAATGCCGCAGTGAATAAAAACACGCTCGGTCGACTTCGAATTATTCGTTTTTCTCTTTTTATTTGCATGAATTAAATAGAGATACGTGGCCAGATCAAAGTGTGTGTGCGGAGGCGTTTTTAGGAAAATGCCTAATGAAGCAGGGTGACAGTGGTTGTAAATTACTAAATTAATAGGCTTTGAGTACGGAGCGACACGCGTGGAATGGTCACAAATTAGTCGATTGTGAAAAAGCGCCCCCGGTGAAAAAGGGCGGAATTAATAAAAATTGTCTATTAGCGAATCCGGTGACGTGTGCTTCTAAATATAGGGTGCTGTACAATTATAAAATTTTCAATGACTAATAAGATTTAAATAATCTATTATGCTGGTGAGCTTATCATTTGCAAAAAGGGACAATGGGACTACTTTGGGATAAAAATATAACTTTTTTGACTAAATAGTTTAAATTTTACAAATTGTCAAAACCATTTTTTTAAATTTCAGTTTATTTCAGATATTGGTTGTTTGTAAAATAAACAGATATCTAAAAATTAAAACATGTTACAATTAAATAGGTTTGCAAATAAGGTGTGTATTTTTACGGAAGCCGGGTTGGCTCAATGCTGACTTGTAGAGAGGTGGCGCTTAACACGTTTACATGTGCACATGTGCACACGTTGACACATTCACACTTTCACACGTGTAGTATAGTTGCACATATCTGTTTTATCATACCAAGGTAACTCCGTTCTATACATTTTGTATAGAACGTACAGGCTCAACACTTTTACATGTGCACATGTTCACACGTGCACATGTGCAGGATAAATGCAGATATCTGCTTTATCATACCAAGGTAACTGCGTTCTATACATTTGGATAGAACGCACAAGCTCAACACGTTCACATGTGCACACGTTCACACATGCACATGTGCAGGATAGTTGCAGATATCTGCTTTATCATACTAAGGTAACTGCGTTCTATAAATTTTTATCTCTGTCTTGTAGCTATAAAATTTGTAAACAAAGTTGTCAAGTAGTTAAGCCGGGTTGGCTCACTGCTGACTTGTAGAGATGTGGCACTCAACACAGCCACTTCCAACTTGTACACCTGTCCACACGTTCACATGTCCGCATATGAATAAACAGTAATAATAAATGGCACTAACTAATTGATAACTTTGTTTACAAATTTTACAGCTGCAAGACAGAGATAAAAAATGTATAAAATGCAGTTATATACCTTGGTATGATGAAGCATCATACCAAGATATCTGCAACTACCCTGCACATGTGCACGTGCGAACGTGTGCACATGTGCATATGTGAACGTGTTGAGAGCCACCTCTCTACAAGTCAGCAGTAAGCCAACCCGGCTTTGTATATTCTTACTTTTAATCTTCCTAGTTTGAAATATTACGGGGTATTTTTGCAAGTACGGGAATTTTTTGAAATTTAATAATATTTTTAAAAAAACTCATAAACAAGAAAACATTTTGGTTAGGAAATATACAAACAGCATGTTACACAGAAAGATTTTTACTTACAATAAGACCATTTAGAGATATAAAAATGAAAATGTTAGCTGGCCACGAAAGTTTATTGGCATGTCAAAAATATTACATGTCAAATTTTCTGATGTTCTGTAAACGAAAAATTTTATTTTCATTTTTAAAGCAAAATCTCAAGTCCATCCCATGTGTCATTATTTTGACATAAATATTTCCACTCATTAATATGACCCTGGACTAGGATTCTGTAAAAATATAAGAAGAAAAGTCAAACTTAGTATCACATGTCCTTGTTGCCCTTTAAGGTAAATCATAAGTTTGCACTGTTTTGAAAGAGATAGAGAAAAGGAATGTCAAAAAATTTGCTTACAAAATCGGGCCCCAGGGTACCTTACAGGATGAATAATTTTGAAAATAATTGGGCTTTCATGGTAATAAAACAAAATGCAAATCAATGATTGGCTTAAAAATGTTGATGATATTTTTAATTAAAGCTGTTGAACTGACTAAACATTACAAATTATTATCTTTAAATACAAAATGAAATGGGAGGGGTCCACCGTGAGTGAGCGAGGATATTTGAATACTCACGGCAACGATAACCTGAATCTGTGTTAGTACCTATATCTAAATTCCATAATTCTACCCTGAAATTGTTACCATTAAACACGCCTTTTTGGGGATAAAAATAGAACTTGAATGTTTTTAGATAATATCGAAATAATGGCTTGTAAAACTTTCTTTGGCCAAGTTTAACGTTTTTGTAAAACATAAAAAATATTTTATAGTTTCCTTATAACTCAATTATTCGTTAATTTATTTTTTACTTTTCTATTCAATGATAATATCATATGGCCAACATTTTTTTTTAATTATAACAAATTAATTATACAGGTATTTAAAAAAAAACTAGGTTAGCTAGCTTCTGAAAATCAATGATCACAAAAAGTTCGGTTATTTAGTTCCCTAATCTTGCGAAATAAAGAGCTCTTAAGACAAATGTTAAAACCTGAGGAAACTCATTCTGACTAGAAATCTGTGAAACCTAAATCTAGTTTATGTTCAAATATAAACCAAAAAAAGATTTAAAAAAGAATTTGTATTTGGTTTTTAACGCGAATATGGGAAGGCTTAAAGACTAAGTACAAATTTACCGTCTGACGTAAAGTAAGAGGCAGTTAATTGATTCAAAACTTTAAGATTTAAAGTTAAAGCAAAACACTACTTCGTGTTTATCTAATGGAAAGTATTAGGAGCAAAATTGCTGCTGATTTTCTACAAATGCAAATGGTGAAATAAATGCTTAAAATTACTACAAACCGCCCTTTTGGGTATAAAAGAAGATTGTAAATAGGTTTAGGTTTTTTGTATCTTTAGGATAGCCCACGAAGGCATGTTAAGCTTAAGTACTAGGTATCGTGGCTGTGGCCCAGAATGGCATTAAATAAAGAGGTTCTGATGTAGCGGTAAACCTGACCGTAATATATAAAGTGAAGTTTAAAAGGGTTCTCTGGAACACAACGCCATCTGAATTTACTGCAATTTGAGGGCCATTTTTGTAACACAGAGATGGTTATCCTTATCTTTAGTATCCATGCCACTATGCTACCGAGGAGACTGGGAAATAGACAGAGCGTATAACTGTTTCTTATTAAAGAATTACTGACAGGGGAGCTGTTACACTAATTTTCAATTGCTTTAAATATACTTAAAATATGTAACAATAAAAATTAAAAAAAAGGTTTTTAAACTAACGAAAATGTGTTTGGTGATATCGGTTTACTTATATGACAAATTTTCCGATAAATTTTGAAAACCATCCACACTTAATTTAATCTCGACTGATTAAGCCTTGTCTATTGTAAATATACATTATATCGGAAAGAAGGTATCGAAGTAAATGAACATTTAATAGAATTTCGCTCGTATTCCCGCAGGACCCCATTGTCGCGAAATATCCCGGGTAAACTCCGGCAATGCAAAATTGCAAATATCCTTGATTTAACTCACACAATAAGTGAATTTCCGCTAAGAGCTCGTGAGCATGTTATAGTTGTTACGAAATTGTGGAATAAAGAGCTCTCTAACGGTGTCCTTCAGACAGAACTCCAATTATATGCACTCCCCTTTGTAAACGCCGAGTACAGTGGGTACAACTTCGAAATTATCGGCATAAAAATATTATTTAATTAAACAAATATATTTTAGTATCGTTAAGAAAAAAAGTTGTGTAGGTCATTCCTTGCCAAGGACACCTTAGAACGCCGGGTGTTCTATTCGCAGAAAGTTCTATAGACAGCTTGGCCATTACAATATAAGGGTAAAAGCGATAGATGTAAAAGTAGGGTTAGCTACAGGCACAGCATAGTATACAGGGTGATTTATGAGGAAATTTAAATAATGTGTTTTTCTCATAATAAATAAAAATCCATAAATTTTAACAAACCAAGCACAAAAAACAGTCAAAACCTTGTCAAAACAAAAAAAATGGTCGAGCTGTATTATGTTATTAGGTTAAAGACATTTGACATTTAAAATAAAAACTCCTAGAATAATACCAACCCGACGAACTTTTCGTGTTTCCGCGCTTGATCTAGAAATTTTTGAGTTTAAAATAAATTTAACCGAAAGTTAAATCAGATTTAAAGTTGTCTGCATAAACCAGCCTTAAGTTTGTTGTTTTATTTTCTGGACTTCTTTATACCAAAAAATATTGATCTTAGTTACTAAATAAGTTGACAAATGTCATTTCATTAAATTTTAGTCCACTGTCACGAAGACGAGCTGCAATAGCGAATTTGTATGACGCTTTGTTCGAAGCAGAGTTTCATTTCTATTCCGGAGACTTGAATTATCGCAAATTCAAACAAAATATCAGGATATAAAATTCTGCTTGTTAATAAATTTATTGCAGATAAAACTTTAGTAAAGACCAAACCGTCACCGTCATATATTTGGATTTATGAAAATTAATGAATTAAATTAAAGTTTTGATAGGCACACGGAGTTACCCAAAATGATGTTACACGTATTATAGAGGATGAAAGAGAGAGAAAGCCCCTCATTTAAGCTGCCGCTCTACCGCTAGAATGCCGCTATCATTATGGAATAACTTTTAAGCACGCGGACAAATTTTTCCATTACTTGGGCAATAATATAAATTTTTTAATCATTCAAAGTTCATCGGAATGGGAAAACTCGTAGCTATCATTGCATATGAGTTTCGTTCCATTCTGATTTTTCTAGAATATTAAAAAAGAGGTCAATAATTTTTTTTACTATATTTTGAGAGTATCTTATTAATTTATTTATATTTTTTGAAAAAAGGGTTTGTTATTAACATTTCTTTTTTATAATGAGACCTTAGCAAGTGTTCAATGATCCCAGAAAATTTTCTTCACCACCTTTCTTGCGTGTTGATAAAAAGTTCTTTTGCCCATCTACATTTTTTTTAGCCTACTACCACATTTATCCAGTGTGGAATGTTATGGATTTTTCGACGGCCGTTTGTGCGAAAAATATTGGTGTTGCGAAAAAAATGGTAACGACCATTTTTGTATATCTTGAGGTGATCTTAATTTTTTGTCTAATCAAAAATTCTGTAATTCACATATTTTGGCAGATATTCGCGGAAAACTAATTTTTGGGACTTTGGGGAGCCATTTTTAACGGGTTCCCACGTCGGTATCGTAATAAACTTTCTCTCGCTCGAAAGCATCTGCAAAGACCTAAAAATTGCGCCACAAATGAAAACTGTACAGATTTATTTACAGCTTTGAATACTTTCAGGTCTTCAGTTACTGGACTAATAAGGAAAAAAACTTTTTTGAATTGTTAACAAAGTCAGCATTTCTGTCAAAGCTCCCAAATGTATTCCTAAATACACAAGCCTACGCATCCACGTGTGGAAACCAAAAAGAGTGTTAAGGAATAACCTGAAACATCAAAAATACTGTCATTGCATTACCAAAAAATGACCCGAGGTCCAAAGAGTTCCTTTTCGAACTTTGGGACTTGAAAATACCGTTTTTACACGCTTTCAGTGAGATGCCCGAAAAAGCTCTGTAGCTTTCAAAACGCGTATTAACTTTTCCAAGGCCAAAATGTAAGTTATGTAACTGTAAAAAAATGTTGGAACACTTGTTATATTGCGATTATTTTCTACGAGTATACTTTAGCACTAAAAGATGGAACTATCCTAAAATTTGCTGGCAATAATAGACGCCTATAGGAAGCTCAAGATACTTTTAAAAATAAATTTGATAGTTTAGCATATGAATCTAATGTTTTGTATTTAATCGTATGCTTTTGAGGTCAATAAAATTATATGTTATTCTGAGGTTTTAAAGGATTTTAAAAAAGGGGCCATGTTCCTTCTACAGTCCTATTACAAAACCATTTTTTCTTTTAAAAGAAATAATGTTATTTCCAACTTCGTAGTAATTCTAGACGTCAAACAAGTTTTAATTTAAAACAATGTATGACCTTTGCGTCGATTGTTTAAAAGCATGACTCTTCAATAAACTTTAATCAAAATAAACAATTTTGATCTTATTAGTTTTAGAAATTATGGAAAGCTGTACAAATTCTTGAAGATTTTATGGGATAACGTGATATTATCTCGTGTATCGATTTTCGTGAAATGTTAATCGGCATAGGAAGAATTGGTTATTTACTGTTACTGGCATTTATGTGGGTAATCTTCGTCATGGTTAAACAAAAGGTTATTGGGGGTGCTTTTCTATTTACTTATATAGTGTGATCTAAAAAATTAACCACATATAAGTCATTTATCGAATGCATTGAGAGTTTAGCTATAATCACCATATTACAAGGAAGTATACCGGGCGACGATGGAACACAGAATCACCATTAAGCAATTTATTTTCTTAAATAAAAACATATTAAGTAAAATATATTGTGTCATTAGATGCCGATATTTTATATAAGACCATCTGCCTATCACCTTTAGTTAAACCGAAAGTGGCATGTATTTTAATTTTTTAAATGTATATTTTTTAAGATTTAAAATTCTACAAGCCTTTTCTGATTACTTATCTTTGTTCGTTTTTTTTTTCAAGAAAATGGCAAGTTAATATGTCCAAAAGACCAGAGTTAATTTAAATATTACAAGAAAGGGTTACGACATAAACATGACTTTAAACGACGCAGGGTTTGTGACGTGAGAATGGGTAAGTAACAGTAGCGACGCCGAACGTCACTATACTTTGAGATCAGATCAGTGGCGGTGGAATTTGTAATGTGCTTTTTATTTTGCATCGTTTTGAAAGTATTATTTTTAGAAAGGTGTGTTCCCAAAAATATATATTTTTTTGTTTAAAGTTGCAGATGCTGATATTGAATGAAAATAAGGAAGGCTTGTGGTGTAAAAGGATGTTCTAATATAATAAATACTATAAGCTCTTCGACACTGGTTTTGATACTTATCCCCTTTAATAACAAAGCTACTCAATGAGGTCACAAAATAGCTGCTAATATGGAGGCTATGACATATAATAGTATATATATATATATATATATATATATATATATATATATATATATATATTTATTATTTAATGTAAAATTTTCATATTTTGCAGACGTTACCTTTAACCTATGGTGCATTTCAGAAAAATAATCTTGGTTACACAGAGTGTCACAAAAAAGTGTGACGTCACGATGGTGCATTATTTTAAATTAAATGCTCTGTGTTTCTGTATAATAATATACAGGGGCTCATATTTAAAATAAGGAAAATAACGTGCTTTAAAATTTGACACTAAATTTTGAACTGTACAGGGTCAGTTCGAATTAACCAAACATGACCTGAGTACCTGATATTGCATTACTTAAAAAGTTGCACGTTTAATTCTATTAATAAAGCACTTCTGATTTTTTTATCCATTTTTAAGTAGTGCAAAACAGTTTTATTTTATATTTTATTTTTTTCTCTGAAATCACTGAGCCGATGTTGACAAAATTTTAGAGAAAGATAGATGACCACAGGAGGTACCTAAATATACAAAAAAATACAAAGCATTTAATTTTAAAAAATGCACCATCGTGACGTCACACTTTTTTGTGACACCCTGTATAACCAAAATTATTTTTCTGAAATGCACCGTAGGTTAAAGGTAACGTCTGCAAAATATGAAAATTTTACATTAAATAATAAATGAGCTACATAAGACGGGAAGTGAGCTGCAGGACCCTGTATATACAAATTTTCTCGAAAAAAAGTAAATAATATGATATAATACAGGTTTTATATTGGGAATAACATGTAAAATTTGAATGTTAAAATTATAGAGGGTGTTGCATTTAAAGTTTCAACATTTATGTCACTTGGTATATGGACAATTTTAAGCAACGATTTCTAAAAAAAAAGACACGATGTTCCATCGACCAACGCATCGACACCAGAGGTAAAATATGCCGATAAAAGAGATAAAAAAGTAGGATAAACAATATGTGCTACAATTAACATTAAGCACAGCCATTTTAAATTAAAATGTGAATTCAGATATAAGCAGTGGCATAGTCATTTGTCTTGATTAAAATTGGGATGTGAGTATTCAAAAATTAAAATTCTTTTTTCTTAAAAGGCAAATATTAAAAACCTTATATTTAATTAGTTTTTAAGCTATTTATATGAACTTCATCCTATTACTTCCAATATTAACTCTAAAATAATTATATAACATAAATGACAACCTAATTAACCTAAATATATTGTACAACTTCCAAAGAATTAACTTTCTATTAACTATAACCACCCCCTGGCACAATGTAATTTACTATACTATTAAACTATCGACATGTTCGTCAAATTTACAAACCTCACACTACATTATCGACGTACATTCAATGCTACCACACTATAAAGTGAATATGGCATAGGTAATGGGCTTAAACATGAAGGGATCCGCATTGTTACCACCCCAACTATACGAAAATCCCGAAGGGCTATAAGATAACCTAATACGCGCACCCCTGGCAATTGCTTCACGATCTGCTAATTCCAAAAATTGAATCGCCTGTTGCAGGAGATAGATAGGTAATAGGTACGTACTTCCCCTATGTTGGGAATATCTAGATGGAATTTTAAACAGGTAACCTTGCATATACAATATGCGAGTAAAACATATTAGTTTCTTGTTCTTCCTAAGGAAATTTCTGTTTTACGAAATACATTTACAACTAAATTAACTCGTAATTAACGGATAAGTATTCTGTTTTAGATTATTCTTAAAAAAAAATTACTAAAAATTTAAATTTGATAAGCAATAAGTAGTTTTTTTTTGTTTTATTATTTATTTGATAATTAAATTTAAAATTTGGGTTAAATAGTCCGATATTTTAACATATAATTGTTGACGAAGAGAGACTCTATGTCAATGCATATGGTACAAAAGTTATGATGATGTCAAAATCCACCAATAAACTAAATTTAGATTTTAAGTTAGTTCACTTGTAAATAAGCTTTTCTTAAGAATCAAAAATAAAATTAAAATATAGGGTTAATAAAAATGTCTTTAACCTAATTAAAAAAAATAGTCTGTTAAATAAGATATTAACAATCAAATTGTGCATAATTAACATTGTCGATATCTGTCATGTATTAAGCCGCGTTTACACGATGCCAGTTGATGGGACAATTGACAGAGCACAGCTTACTGGTATAAGATTATTGGCTACGTCTAAACACCTTTGGCAGTCAACTGCTCGTGCCAGACTGCAGCAGTAGACAAAGGACAATGATGGCAGGACGCCCACCACTCTATCACGGCAGTTGTCTTGACAATTGGCGCCGTGTGAACGTGGTAGGGCAGTAGATATCTCGTTTTGGGTCTGTTTGCCTTTATCAGTCGGGAACCAAGCTACGATAGTTTGTCAAAACTCTCCGGACTTACCCTTAAACAACTTTATATTCCAATGGATCCTCCATTCGTAACTCTTTTATCAATTGCGATGAAGCTCCGTGACTGTGTCTTTTTAATAGCCATTTTCTTGACCTCCTCCTCTTCTTATTTAGGTCTCTTCGAGAACTTTGCAAGCCTCAGCGATAAATTTCCGACAAAGATCATCATACATTACTCTCAATTCATCACAAGACATAGCAGACGATGAGGCATCCGTCATTTTTTGTTACCAACTGCCGTGACAATAGTTTCGCCGTGTGAACAAGTTCTAATTCAATTGGACTGGCCTCAGACATTCACTCAACTGGCCCAAGAAAACTGGCGCCGACAATTATCTCCTCAACTGGCATTGTGTAAACGCGGCTTAAAAGCCATGGATTCGTTTTGGAATATCTCGAAAACGGTTCTTACGATTTTTTTTTGAACTAGTGCAATATAAATCAACGTTATACAGAATTTAAAAAAAGACCTGAATTTTTTGAGTGTTTTGTTAAAAAATATTAATTTTTGAAAGTTTACTAGGACTGTTAGTTATTGAAAAATAGTGTACACTATTTTATTCTATTTTAGGGCTAGGTGGGCCCAAAAAAAGTAAAATAGTGTAAAATACTACTGAATAACGAACATAACTTATGTGTTGTGTGTACAGTCTCCTACAAAAATAATATTATTATGCATTGAGAATCTCTAACTTTTGTTAAAGTGTATTCGATCTTATTTGGACCAGCACTAAATTTTTGGTTCATTCAGAATACTGCATCACGAATTAAACTAAAATAGGAAAAAATATAATGATCCGTACTGATACTAGTCCCGGCCCGTTCAACAATCAATTTTTGTTAAAGAGATATGGGCGAGTTCGGGGCGGATGAAATAAAAGAGACGAAGATAAAAGATGTTCATCCCAATCTCGATTTGACTTGTGGACGAGCCGGGCTTTACTTGCTATAAGGCGATAATTTTTTTTATAACTGTCGCAAGTGAACTACTTTAAACATAACTTTACAATGAAGAAGGTTATTTAAGGTATTTTTCATAATATCATTAAAAGTATCTTTTTAATTGCACGTTTGTTATCTTTAGTCGTTCTGTTATTTTTATAAGAGAACATAGCAAATCTATTCACGTTCTTTTATAAACTGTTGACGACGTTTCATTTTATGTTGTATATAATTTTTATTGCAATGTAATTTTGAAATAAAGAGAAATAAATAAAATAAAAATAAAATAAACTATGCGATGTTTTTGAGCTAAATCTTTCTCCTCCAAATAAAGATTGTGAACTCAGTGAGTTGCTCTTGTAAATATCACGATATAAACGAAGGTTTATTAGTTCTGTAGTATGTTTGTATAATTATAAACATATTTTGTTGTAGATAAATCATGAAATTTGTGATTATTAAGCATACAAGTGGTGTGAGGTATACTGTTAATTTATAAACAAGAAAATTCTAGTTAAGTGGAGACCTCAAGAACAAGCAAATTCAATATAAGGGTTCTTTTATTGCTTTATGTAATATTTGTCATAAACAAAAATCTTCTTTCTCTTGACACTTATCTCGGAGCTAATTCATAAACGTAGTATATGTAGTCAAAGCTTATATGCTGTACTTTTATTTTTAGTTTATGTTCGTCTATGATTGCTTGCTGCATCAATATCGGTTTTATTCATATTTAATGGAAAATATTTTGATTTTAAGGCATATATTAATGTCTGCCAAAATTAAATATATTTTTCTTTAAATGACAATAAAAGCGGTTTTTTAGTGACACTTGACGGGCTTAAAAGGTGTATTTTTACAAAGTGGACTCTTTCTGCCTGCGCAAAGAAGTTGTCTTTCTATCTTCCATGAATCTGTTGTATGTGTGATCATATGCAGGTATCTCAGGTAGTGTTAATGGTAATAACTCATCTTTACTTTCAAGTAGATCGATTTCGAACAGTTATAGGCCATTTTTTTTTAAAGTGACAATGGCATTAAAGTAAACACAAACTATTCTACAAACGTAATAGCGGTAAACATAGTAACGAAAAGCCAGTTACCTTTTTTTAAAATAATTTGAATATTGATAATAAAACGCAATAAAGAAATATAAAAAAGACGATTTTGCGTGAAATTGGAACAAACTTAAAGAAAAAATGTTATGTTTTACAGTGCAGAAAAGCAGCTAGTTTCCTAGCCTCAGCTATACCAGCCACAGCATTAAATCTTGAGCTTTTCTGTCTAGTAAAACAAATAGCTATTTTTAAATAACAACTTTTAGTAAAATATTTTTAGCGCATTCTCATAATAAAGGGTTTTTTTTAAGTATTTTAAGTAGCTTACAATAAAATTACCTAAATATTCGAGAAAAATTCATTTTTTGTCTGTCAGCTTTAATGATTAGAATTTAGCAGTTAAAATTAAAATATTACCGAATATAGTATACAGGGTTTTAACATTGAGAGAAAACGGCATGCAAAAAGGCATCCTTATTTTCTATCCGCTGAGTGCATTAATTTTTATTTTTTCGAACTCGATATTTTCTGAGTATAAGATCTTTCGAACACACCAATATATCGGTATATTATTTTCCTATATTTAAAAATCGAAACTATAATAGTCATTAACAAGTGGAGATAAAGTTTTTTTTGAAATAAAATAAAAAATTTGTTAGATCCTTTATTAGGTCAATAGATACCTCTTTGGAGGTGGGGAACGTGCCATACAATACTAAAGTCTATAATCTACTTTTTCCCGGATATTGACACAAAAATTATCAAAAAACGTGCTGTTTTTACTGCAGGTCTGTAGACAGAGTTAATTTCAAATAAGGCTTTTAAAATAAAACTTTATTAAATAAGAAAAGAAGCTTTAAAAAGGTTATTACTTACCTATGTAAATAAAGTTTATTAAAGTAATTAACAAAGAGTTGATGCAGGAACTTACCTGAAAAAAATAAAAAAACTTTTAAAATAAGATTCTTTTGCATATTAATATCAGCAAAATTAAAAAAAAAAACTTTCTAAATATTTCTCAAAAAACAAGTTTTAAATAAAGTCAGCCCTTGCTGTCAAAAAATAATAGATCAGGTATATGTCTAACGAGACTCATAGTGGAGGGTTCCGTAGCTTACGTTCTGTCGAGATGAAACATTATTTTTAAAGAAGAAATTTTTTTATAATATTGTTATTGCTTGCTATAATTTCCTTTTGTGCGAAAATATAATATTATCTCCTAAATCCCAAAAGAGACTACTGAAAAAACACTCAATTAAAATATAATATTGGAAATGGAAAAAATATATAAATAACTCTGGATACAAACGTCAGCAATCAAAATCTCATCCTAATACGGTATTAATTATGTTTCTTCTCGAGCTTAAGTACCTACACCCTCGCATATCTCCAAAATTTCTTTAGAAGGAATATTAAAATTTAAAATAAAAAAATCCAAATTCCGCCCGTAATCTCCCGGGATTAGGGCTGCGGTTATGATTAAAACTTGGGTGATCTTCCTTTAATCTTTGTATTAAATTTCCCCGGTGAATGAATATCTAACAAATCGGGATGTTAATAACCATCTGTTAGGCAGTTGGCTTTTGGGAGATAAATGAATAATGTAATAAATGTCACTTACAATTTGATGGATAAAAAAAGAAAATTAATCCTTCATACCAACAAAAAAATGTATGAAAATACATTTACCTATTGTTTTGTACCAACAACTAGACGTACAGTTATATTCATTAAAAAAACGTACTAGTATTAGAAAGGGACAAAACCTTCCTTATTTTTGTGTAAAACCGGCTTCTATATAAAATAAAAGTAAAAAAAATATCCATATATATTTATTTGTCTGTCCACGTGATTCTGAAGTTATGGCTTGAGCTATAATCATGAAATTTGGCACAGTGGTAGTCTTTAGCACTGGCTAGAACCTAACGAAGCCCGTTTTTTGAAGTTCGCCTCCGGGACGAAAATAGCAGCAAAAAAGTGTTTTTTTACCGTTAGCCGTACGGAAGGCGTCTTACGGAGACAAAGGCTACTTAATATTGTCTCTCGCCTGGCAGAGACAGGCTTTTCATCCAGTAATATAAATAAATGAAATAAGAGTTAATAAATATTCCTATTAAATATTCAATTTTACTTAAACTGCCACAAGTACGCAAATATTCCTTCTAAATTTTTATAAAACAATAAAAATCTAAATTTAAACAGTAAATTTCCCTTTTAATCGTGACAACACCGCCTTAATAAATTCAAATATTTCTTAAAAATTCCTTTACCGACTACCTACACCGCCTTAATAAATTCAAATATTTCTTAAAAATTCCTTTACCGATCTAAAAACAATGAAACAAAGGAAGCCGCCCATTGCTATGCAACGCTAACACATTGACATGCTTCGTAACTTGTGATTAAGGAGCGAGTCGACGCATCCACCCAAAGCTCGGGCCAGTCGGGGGTTAGACCAGTGAAATGGGTCGCATCGGAGGCCGTACGGGGAGGTAAAAGCGCTAACAATGCAGTAGGACTTTGGGTTTTGTCAGTGACACATTGCCTGAAAGTTTATCTCCGTCTTTTTTCGCGGATACAGCTGTGTGGTTGGTGGAGTTAAGCATAGCTGAAGAGTTCTTCTAAGTTTATTAGGTAAGGAACGTAAAAATTATAGTATTTTCGGGAAATTCACCTAAATGTTTCTATTTAAATATTTGATGAAATGTCAGTGGTAGCGCAAGAAATTTGGCCATCACATCTTTCTGTAAACAAAAATTCTTAGTAAAGTAAAGCTACCCAAATATTTCTCAGAGTCGAATATAATTTGGTATTTATGTAAAGTAAAAAGTTAAGCAAGGTGTACTTAAGGTGATTGTAAAGGACCGTGTCAGGGCAGGAGTTAGCGGCAGTGATGATTGAAAGAAAAGTGATTAGTAAATGGAACTGTAGGAGATTACCTGCAAGAAAAAGGTAATAGCTAAACTTATTGATAAGATAGTTTGTCAATAATTAATACTGGGTGTCCCAGAAACTGTAAATAATTTCTAACCTTGACTTTAAACCTTCTAAATTTTATACTTATAGGCGGATTGGTTTTTCAGTGAAATTTAAATGAATTTCTTGCTAATTTAAAGAACATTTTTTATCTATTTTTTGAGTAAATTTTGTAGTTTTTTTCCCTCACATTTTTTTTTATAAATTAAGCTTTGATAAACTTGTGAACAACTGATGTTGTAACTAGACAATAAGTTAGGTTTAATTTTTCTAACCTCATGACAAATGAATTAAGGCTGTCAGTTCGGTGTCTAGTGAAAGAGTAATTTCTAACCTTTCTTCTTTTTTAAATATTGTTAAAGGTAAACAAAAACTCAAATTATTTGTCAAGTGGAAATTTTATTTTGGAATTGTTGATACGCCCCTTTGGCGTACCGCAAGAATTCGTAGTGTAGTTTTTTGTAAAATTTGTTTTAAATAAAATTTGTGTACATTTATGCTATTCTAGTGTCTCAATTAGCAATAGTCATTCTACAGGGCGTCCAAACGCACCTATTTGGTTTGCAGTTTATATTTAGCCGATAGCAGAGTTTGTCGGCAACTACTTCTGGTGTGGTGGCGTACCAATTACAAACAGTTAGGTATATATCAAAAGAGGATAAAATTGGGTTAAAATTAAATTTAATATTTGGTCTAATAGCCCTGTTTTCTTATTACTCGGGCCAGTCTACTCTGCATTGACTGAATTATATTGGATTTAATATTTGAATTTGGCTCTTTCCAGCACCGCTAAGTTTTTTCCCATAACTCGTTTTAATTTTGTGGTCTAAATCTTTAGTAAATTTTGTCTGCAATTATCTCCAAGTATTTTTGATTGAATTAATATCGGGACTAAAAGTGGACCACAGCAGAATAACCATTTCCTTACTGCATGGGCTGTCTGGACTGGACAGTTGTCTTGTTGATATGGTAAAATAATATTGGAATAAATTTGTTTAGTATGTTTTCCAAATTATTTAATAGTTTTGAATATTGAATCTTTTATCTATATTCCAACATATAGCAGGCCTATGATTTTATATAGGTTAATAATACTAATAATACTATACCATAAATAATCGTTGAAAAAATCTTTCAAATTTTGATTCAAAATATTGATTTCTTAAAGTTGAAATCACACTTATAAAATGAGTTACAAAAATATTCGTATAAGGTTATTATAAAGTAAGGGATATATTTCAGATTATTATGTATTTTTAACAAACTAAGTTATCAACAAAATGTCAAAGAAAATCCAATAGTGGGTAACGCAAATGTTCGATATGTCGTCCATTTTGCTGCAAATTGTACACAGCGTTATTTAGCATTTCTGGTTAGATTGCAGCAATTTGCTCTCTAATAAAGTGTTTTAATTCCTCCAGCGTTGTTGGTCGTGTTCTATACACTAAATTTTTTAAATAGCCCCACAGCAAGTAATCCGCTGGGTTAAGAGCAGGCGATCTTGGAGGCCATGAATTTACAAAATGTCTGCTTATAACACGACCTTAAAAAACAGCAGTTAACAATTCTTTAACTGGTCGGTAAATATGCGGGGGTGCTACGTCCTGCATAAAAATCATATTGTCAATTCCTTGGTGCTCGTTTTGCATACGTGGAATGGCAGATTTTAATAACATCTGCAGGTATCGTTCGCCAGTAACAGTTACAGATACGGCCTATCCATTCTGTATCTCCTCAAAGAAATATGGGCAAATGATAAAATTAGCTGTGAAACCGCACCAAATGGTGACTTTCTTATCACGAAGACCTTTCTGAACGATTTCATGTGGATTATCTGTTGACCATATTCTACAGTTTTGCGAATCAAGTTCACCGTTTAAAGAGAAATGGGCCTCATCTGTCCATAAAATACGGGATAGTCATTTAAATTCAATTTCTATCTGAGCCAATATTCGTAAAGAAAAATCATACCTGATTGGAAAATCGGCATCTTTTAATTTAAACAGCAGTTTTAGTTTATATGGATACATTTTCAGAATTTTGCATAAAATTTTCCAAACCGTGGTGTATGGCATTTGCAGTCGTTCAGATATCGAATTTACACTACTGATTGCTAGCGGATTAGTGTTGGCTATGTTTTGATTTTTCCGAAGAATTTCTGCAACTTGAACATCGCTTATTCTTGGTCTTCCTGATCTCGGTAGGTCAGTTACAGCCCCTGTTCTTTCAAATTTGCTAATAAAATTACTATACGCTTTCATTTGACAAGGCCCTGCTCTCAAACCCATTTTCGTACGGGTCTTCGTAATCCAGCAGTTTAACTTCTACCGCATTCGTATGAACATTGTACTAAACCAGTTCTTGTTTTGTAGATCCATATTATTAAAGTGTAAATTGTTTGAATTTACGTTTACGTGTGGTTTACTTTGATAATAATTCTATAAGTTGCGATGATTACGTCTGACAACTGTTGACAGCAGTTGAGAGCAGTTGACAGCATAACTGTTTTGTTTCCCATAGATACAGTAAAATCAATTAAAGAGGCAACTAGATTCAATTTACTTTTAGCTACTAGCTTAATTTTTTAAAATTATATAAGACTTTATGATGACCCCATATTTTTAACCTTATAGCGTTTAAAATGCATAACAAAACAGTTGTGCAATAAACAACGTTTGAAGAGATTACAAATACAAATCAAAGTCATAAAAAATGTAAGATGGTACCAGCGCGGCATGATTTTATTTAGAAGCGCCATGCACCAATGGTACCTGATCATAACACCACGGCTTTGGAGGTCAAAAGGCCGTACCGCTCGCTCAGCAGGGTGTAAACGTGAATCCCGTCAAAGTAAAACCGTGAGAGATATCCCGGTGTTTACGCTATTTTGCTATTTATACATTTATGAAAATTATTATCAACGCCATGGCTTGCACTATTATTTTTTTAGAAGGAATCTTTGTTGTGTTTTAAGTATGTCGTGGTAAATTTACATTGTCATAAACTATTTTCGAGAAATAAATTTAGTATACTGCTTTAACAGTACTTCAATAACTTAAAGGCAAATAGATTTACATGAAACATAAAAAATAAAACATAATTTTCTCCGAAAGTTACAAAGTTAAAAAATAACCACTAGAAGTATTAGATCACAAATATACCGCTATGCTTAAAAAGGCAATAAATTAAAAGAAAAACTTTTAAAAAAATATTAAAAAACAACCCTTAAATAAGTGCTTAGGCTAACCTTATTCAAAGAATAGTTTATAGTATGTTCCAACCAGATGGTACGCTCGGGTCGTTGTGATGGTACGCCGGGCGCCGCGTCGGACAAAAACCTATTTAAATAACTTTGGGCGCGCTTAATCCGCGATGGCCAATTATCAGACTTTGCAAATATTATCCTTTTTGCAAAAAATATCAAAAGCTTTAAATGTGTTTTTGATTTACTCATTTATATTTAGGTTCCCATAAACCATAGAATTTGACTTAATAGGGCGATTTCCTCCGAAAATTACAAATTAAAAAAAAAATCTTCTGAAAAAAATAACTATTAGATGTATTAAGACACAAATATACCGCTACTCTTAAAAACGCAATAAATTAAAAAGAAAACAGTTAAAAAATATTAAATAACAACATTTAAATAGGTGCTCAGGCAAAACTTATTTAAATCATAGTTTGTAGTACTTTCCAACCAGGTGGTATACCCGCGTCGTTGTGATGGTACGCCAGACGCCGCACCAGACGAAAACCTATTTAAATAACTTTGGGCGCGCTTAATCCGCGATGGCCAATTATCAGACTTTGCAAAAATTATCCCTTTTGCAAAAAATATCAAAAGCTTTAAATGTGCTTTTGATTTGTTCATTTAAATTTAGGTTCCCATAAACCATAGAATTTGACTTAATAGGGCGATTTCCTCCGAAAATTACAAATTAAAAAAAATCTTTTGAAAAAAATAACTATTAGAAGTATTAAGACACAATATACCGTACCTTAAAACAATAAATTAAAAAGAAAACAGTTAAAAAATATTAAATAACAACATTTAAATAGGTGCTCAGGCAAAACTTATTTAAATCATAGTTTGTAGTACTTTCCAACCAGGTGGTATACCCGCGTCGTTGTGATGGTACGCCAGACGCCGCACCAGACGAAAACCTATTTAAATGACTTTGGGCGCGCTTAATCCGCGATGGCCAATTGTCAAAATTTTAGCACAAAATTATTAGACTTTGCAAAAATTATTCTTGTTGCAAAAAGTATCTAAAGCTTTAAATAAATAGGTGCTTAGGCAAACCTTATTTAAAGCATAGTTTGTAGTATTTTCCAACCTGGTGGTAGGCCCGCGTCGCGTCGTTGTGATGATACGCCGGACGCCACGCACCGCACCGGACAAAAATCGATTTGAACGACTGTGGGCGCGCTAAATCCGCGATGGTCAATTATTAAAATGTTAACATAAAAATTATTCCTTTTGTAAAAAAATTTAAAAGCTTTCAATGTGCTTTTGATTTACTCAATTATATTTCAGTTCCCATAAAACAAAGGATTATTAAGGTTAGATTTTTTATTTGTTTAAAAGTCAGTTTATGTTTAACATAAGTTAACAACTTTTTTTATTAGTGTATGTAAGGTCTTGTAAACTGACTGTTGAGACTTAAGTCACACCTGGAATTATGTGACGTCTTACTTATGAGTTAACATTGTTTTTCTAGCGAATGCGCACATTGGGGTGTTATAATGGATACAATTTATGGTTACCTTTGAACGTCACCCATATTTGCCTGATTCGACACCCTAGGATTATTATCTGTTTCCTAAATAAATAATTAAAAAACGTTTAGAATGTAAAAAGATGCCTGAAATAAGAGTTGGTTTGGAAATTGAGGATATTTTTTCCTCTCTAAGATGTTTTGGGGAAGTAAAGAAACATTGTTATAGGAGAATTACTTAAAAAAATAGTTTATTTAAAAAAAGAAAAAAACTTTATATTGCTTTTTTTCTATAGTGGGCTGGTAAACAATAATATGTGTTTAAATAGATATGTATATGTTAGCGTCAAACACTGAAATCTGTCATTCCGTAAAATGACTAGTCAGTGCATGTTTGCCGGCAAACAGTGTAAAAAATCATATTTAACTGACAAGAACTAACTATTCACTCATTCTCTGTAATGTCTAGGCAAACCATAAAATAAAAATCATTATGACGCTTTTTTTCTATAACGGATTTGGACATTACATAAAATGAATACATAATTAGTCAAACACCGTAGTAATGACACTATTACGATGTTTGCCGACAATACATGTACTGACCAGTTATTTCAGAAAATGACGGATTTCAGTGTTTGGCCCCGACGTATAAATACTGATATTGCTGGCAAAAAAAAATTGGGTTGTTTTTGTATCGAAAATATTTGGTACTTTCTAGGAGTGTTTCTATTATTTAAATTAAATTAATAATATAATTTAACAGTAACTGATATTACAAAAAGTTTACCTGAAATCAGATTTTTGATTCCTTATTATTTTTTGAAAGGAATTAGAAATATTCCCAAGCGCAAGGCGAAAAAGAAACATAATTAAAACATTATGGGAATATTCGGCTTTCTTTCGACTATTCAATATTTTTAATAACATTTTTTAATTTGCTTTTAAATTAATTTGAACTTAAATTGGATGCTTTAAACGTTAATAATATTTCATAAAAAAACATGTTTCATAAGGTGTTTTTTAAACATATTAGAAAAATGAAATAATACAAGAGCAGGTTGGTATGCAGCTAAAACAACACAAAATCTCATGTTAATAGATTAGTTTAATACTGTAAAAGTGAATCAATGAAAATATTACAGTGAAGTTACTAAAAGTGTAGTATGTAAGTAGTTTTCATATTATATATATATATATATATATATATATATATATATATATATATATATATATATATATATATATATATATATCATTTTTCAAATAAATAATATTATTGCTTCTTTACATCCACAATATTCTCTTTTCCACGATCAGTTCCATCCATACTTTTGGTGGCGATAATACTCTTCACTCTAGTATTTAATTTCTCAAGCCAATCCTTAAGCCTGATTTGGGAAACATTCCCCAGATAACGCAGATATTTCTCAGAAACTTTAACTGTTACTAAATTGAGGCACCAAAAATCTTGTCCAGTGTAATGCACCAAAAATACGGACGACCAAGTCCTTCCAGAAGTTTGGTTTTAATAACTTGGTGACAGAACTATCATTATGACTAAAATATCAATTTTTATTATACTTACCTAAAAATACTAAATTTTCAAATAAAATACAGTAAATATGACATTTTCAGAACAGCGCAAGGATTTTTTTCCCGATCCCTCTTTCCGTGCGCTTATACAAAAAACCATTCATGGAAACTGTTCATAACAAAGATTTATTTATTAATGACATATTTTACTTTCTGTCAGTGAAATTTATGCCATTTTCAAAAAATGAATTCAGATTTGGAAGAAAATCCGGATATTTCCGATATTATATTACAACAAAATATTTCTAATATTAGGTATATTACAATAAAAAAAAATACTTACAATCAATATCCAAAAACTATCGCTTTTTTGAAACGACAAGCTGTAGGATATGTACCAAAGAAATCCAAGGTTCTTACATCAGAACAAGTAACCAAATTTTTATGTGAAGCTTCAGATAGACAATATCTAGCAGCAAAAGTAATTTTAGAGTTTGGCATCTTCGGCGCATGCCTCAGAGATGATTTAATACGTTTGAGTTTAGACGATGTGGAAGATAATGGGCGTTTCCTTGTCGTATTCTTACAAGATGGAAAAACTCACAGGTTCAAGAAGTTTTACCATTACCAATGAAAATTGCAAATTCAATCCCTGTACACTTTACCGTAAATACGCAGATCTCCGCACTAAAAATATGGAGAGTAAAAGATTATTTGTTGCATACCGAAACCAAAGATGTTACGCTCAACATGTTGGTTGCCACACTATCAGTGGTATTCCCAAACTTGTTGCAAAATACTTAAAACTAAAAAATCACGAAGAATATACCGAACATGGGCTAATGCGTTCTTCGGCTACCATGTTGGTAGAAAGCGGCGGTGATTTGCTCACTTTGAAAAGACATGGAGGATGGCTATTTTCCAATGTAGCAGAAGGATATATAGGGGAGTCCATACAAAAAGAAATTAAAGTATCCCAAAAGTTGTTTAGGCCTTGTTACTTGGAAACTACAAAATCTGTAACAGTCAATCAGGAGAACCAAAACATACACGAACACTCCGCTTCAACATCTTTAGTTTAACAAAAAGAAATACAAAAGGGATTAAGCTTCAATAATAATACGAATTGTTTAATAAATAACCATTAATAATAACGGTTCCGTTCAAAATTAATTTTCTTAGATTTAATTAGCTTGCAATTTTCATTTTTTGCGATGTTTTCTGTTTATGTTGTTTTCAAGTACCTAAGTATAATAAAAAATATCGTTCATTACACGTCCAGAAATGGATTTTTCCGTTCTTGCATGACTTTCCGAGAATTTGACACGCGCGCAAGGAAAAATCGTCATTTCCGTACTGGTAATGAAATATACTAATACATGACACTAAAAAGTAAATAATACGGTGTCTGATTAAATCACACCTGTTATACACTAGTTCTAAACTTGCTATTTTTATTCGATTTAAAAGCCCAACATCTAACAACTTATTTTACTGCTTTTATTGTACGACCTACACAACTAGCTTTTATAGTCTTTTAACACAATCTTCTTCCAATTTTACAAATAAGGAAATCCTTTTCTTTACTGTTAAACTAAAGTGACATTTACCAGCTTGGCTTCAAATGTAAGGGATCAATTCTCTATCTATAATTATTATCTAGTACGACAGTTTTATTGTTTACTTGATTTCCTGGTGTTAAAGGTACAAGAAAAGAGCATTCTTTATGCATTTGTATTTTAGCAGGATTTGATCAATAGCATGGTCAGTTTTTATTTTTAATAATCGTGGGAAAAATTCTTTGAATATCAAAAAAATACTTTAATGATCTTCAGCACAAATATTTATAACAATTTTACACTTTTATACATTGCTGAATTTAATTGAATTTTAAAAGAATTGTTATACTTCTTTGTAATATTGTTTTAGATAATTTTGTTAAAATAATGCTTTATAATTAAAAATATTTCTAGACTAAAAAACTTTATATAGTCCTTCATGTTGGAGCACGCCTGGGTAAAAATACTGTCCGGAAAGTAGGTACTTTCTAAATTAAACGTTTCCTTAATTATATTATAATTCTGTGCCTGAAGCTATTAAGGAGGGGGTAACGTTTTAAAACTTTTTTCTGCATTTTTTTTCAAATTTAAGAATATTGAGTAAAAATTTAAGATGGATCAAACCAAAACTAACGAAGATACCTAGGTAAGTAAGGTCAGCTAATAAAACTTGCTTATTAACGTTTTACTCTAATTTTTTAGTGTTTAAAACTTTAAAGCGTTTTTCCCACAACCGATCCTTTTAAAATTTTGAATACTTTTATTTCTAGTTTACAGTAACAAATAAGCCGTTTTTTTGCAAAAATTACTTTTTTCAGTACAAAGGGTTTTCCAAAAGTGGAAAATTAAACGAAAAAAAACTTTGGTTTTTTGATTTCAAATGATCCAGCACCTAGTCATAAGAGGTACCGCAATACTATTTTTTTCCCAGACGCTTCCAAATAGTTGCTGCCATTGCCTAATATTTCTTAATGAAAATTTTGGTCAATATTCTTCGAATGTTATACTTTAATGTAGCATTGGTTTTAATAAATAGATTTTTAACTGTGTCGTCCACAAAAACTCGCAAAAATGTGCAATTTTTGCACGAATTTAAGTTACCCCCCTTGAATCTATTTCATTTAACCAAAACCTGAAAAATACAGCTTCTTAGTTAAAAAAAAAACCAATGTGCCTCTATTTGATCGACTTTTATTTATGATATCTATTTTTACCTAACATATCCTTAATATTTACATTTAGCAAAAATATGCATTAGCTACAAAGGATTGCTAAATAGCAGACTCCCAAGTAGATCTGGTCAACAATGTAAATAATATAATCAAGCTAAAGCAAAATTTAAATTGTGAAAGGCTTTCGAGGCCATTACCTAATGTTACAATGGTTTTTTGGCTGTGAGGCCGGCGTCGATTGTCTGGTTGACTTGACGTTTCGCCAACACGAGCGGTTGGCATCTTCAGAAGTTGCTTCCTGGTTGACAGTATGCGAACTACTGTCAACCGATCGTGTTGGCGAAACGTCAAGTAAACCAGACAATCGACGCCGGCCTAACAGCCCAAAAACAAAGCAACATTTAATTAAATAATATTAATCATTCCAAATTGTTTTAAAAACGTTTTAACTTTATTGTCAAATTGTTGTAATGTTTGCTTAGATTAAAAAATAACTTTGACACCATTACACTCCCACAAGTCAGGCAATAAACCTTTTTACTTACTACTAACTGCCCCACTTTCGTCTCAACTTGCCTCTTTCCTTCTTATATCGCGATAACTGACTGGTTAACGGAAAACAAAGCAAATAATACTTTTAGCATGTTACTAGTGGAACACCTGCATGTCTATCCAACTTAGGAGAAGTAGTGCGGCTATTACAAGACAAAGTATTTTTTAATTATTTGTTATTTGACAAAAGAAAATATTAAATTTAATCGATGTTGTGGTGGTTCTACAACTTCAATAATCCCCCGATATAAGGCGCACATCCAGAATTTCTTATCTTAAATTTGTCTTTTTACTACCTATTTCAGCTTTATCCAATTTACCTGTAACGCAAGGAGTTATAAACGTAAAACTTTTATTCTATTTTCGCCTTTAAACTTTCATGGTTGTTTAAGACAGTCGTTTTCCAATTTCACAAATAATGAAAGAATTTTCTCTAAACCCTTTTACTTAAGTGACATTTTAGACTTTCTAAACGTATGTGAGGCGCTGGTTGTTTTTTTTTAATTATATATTTCGTTTTATCTTGTCCTTTTTATTTTCATACTGTTTTAAGGATTATTTAAAATAAGCAAAAAAAAACTAGGTAGCATTGTCTCTGCTAAAAATGACAAAAAGAAAAGTATTTTTGGAAAATAATACCGTTTTGTAAATATAATAAAAAAAACATTCATAAAATAAATAATTTTATGAGATGATTTAATAACCACTTTAAAGAAACTAGTTTAGCAAGCCTCTTTAGGTATAATTTACAAAAATACTTTTTTGTGATCACCTCTAGTAGGAAAATGTCTAAATTATACTAAATATATGAAAATGGTCTAGATATGGGTCTATTTGGGGTAAGGTTTTACATAACGAAACGTTTTCCTAAATGGAAAAAAACTAATTACATAAGGTTATTTTACTCCACACTCCTGTCTTTTGATTACTGTAGGTCATAAAAGTTTTTCAACAAAGTTTTTTTTATTTAAAATTTAAGAGATAAATAATAGGGAATAAGAAAAGCTAATCTAAACTCGCTTCCTAAATATTGCAGACCAGAATATTTCATGTACTTACTTTAATTTTTAACTTGATTTGAGACCTAAATAATACTAATGCCGCCAAGAATCTCTTGGGGTCTCGCGCCCCTTGTCTTCTCTCGTCTCTAGTTTCTCTTCATGTTTCGTTTCTCGACTAGAATTTTGTCGAACAATGGCAAAAATATAGGGTTATATAAAAATTAAATTTTGAATTCGAATTAAAAATAATACGGAGTACGTGTACGTGTAATTAAACCCTTCGTGTGTTCGCACATCGATGTCCTGGTTGGGCCCAGTAGGATCTTTTGTAACATGCGCTAGAGTTGCTTCCATATGCTAGGCAACTTCTGTTGCTAGCGTATGGAACGGGATCCGAAGCTAAGACGAACACAAGGCTTAACTCAAGGTGTTCGCACACGTGCTGATGAGTGAATGATATCCTGTGCTTCCAACGGTGCCTCTCTGATACATGGTGACCTCTTAGAGTATCTAGCCTTACTAGCTCCAAACAGAAAGCGGACAGAACCGCTTTTATATGATAAAGGGTCCCTTGGCTTTAAACAGAAAGAAGACACCGTTTTCATAGAGAAAGGCTGTAGATAGGGCTTCAGAAGGAACATCTGGTTCCTGTAACAAGGACCTGGTAGCTACCCACGTCACCCAACCGCTGTGTTCGCCCGTCGTTGTCGTGGTTGGGCCCAGTAGGATCTTTTGGAATATGCGCCTCCTATTGGGAGGAATATAAAAAGGTGTGAGCCACAACAGACCGAGCGGTCGCGGTGGAGGGCGTAAAAATCCAGTCACTTTAAACCTAACTTAACCTAATTTGTAATTAAAGATTAAATTAAAAAACATATACAACAAGATTAATTTCTTATTGGATATATCTTAAATTATATAAACTCCATACAATTTTAATTTTTCATTCTATTTAAAAAAATATTTTTATGTAAGTTTATATATTTTTTGTTATTGTACGTCTAAACCCTGGTCAAAAGACCTCAAAAGAAACGAAGGAGGCGAAAGGAACTCTTGGTGAAATCATGACTAAATAGAAAGCACAAGAATTTTCCAATATTTTATTTTCCATTACTGTATCCATATACAATGACAGTTACAGAATAAGTAATTTGTTGAAATACTTATGCCAGAACAGATCATTTTCTATAAAAATTAATATTACCATCCATCATTAGATACTCAGACTCATGATTCATGCACTTTGATTTCTTTCTAAACCAGAAAAAATGTCAGTTTTCCACACAGAAAAGTTTTCTTTTTAAGAATCAAGAACTGTAAAACCAGAAACTTAATGAAATGAAACGTTGCCTACAGAAAATAACATATAAAGTTAACTTTTGTTTTTATTTGAATTGAGTACCTCTGAGATCATCTGTAAAGTCGTTAACCTTACGGCTTCCTACTCTTTATATATTACTATGTAATTCACGTAGAATCATTTATTTATCCTTTCCTTATATCTTCCTTATCTCGCTATTTTATCTCACATTTGTAAAACCGCAAACCGGGGAATACTCTTCCTGCAATGTCTGGATTTACGGGCACCTCGTCGCCAGTCGCTACACCTCAGTATTCCTCTAAATTTAATG
The DNA here is from genome assembly GCA_019359885.1 of Listronotus oregonensis. Lineage (NCBI taxonomy): Eukaryota > Metazoa > Arthropoda > Insecta > Coleoptera > Curculionidae > Listronotus > Listronotus oregonensis. The sequence continues at coordinate 422,243 of JAHBCN010000693.1, forward strand.
TTGGCGAGGTAGATCCAAAGCATTTTACATGCAACGGATTTTTGGTTCATAAATATTACCTATGAGTATTTAAATGTTTATATTTACTACATTTCTAAAGAGTTACAGTGTCCTTCAAAAAGTCAGCATTATACGGGACTTTTTTTATTATTAAATTTAAATAAAAGTTGAGTTTTGTATTAGACTGTACTCAGTTGCGGATCTAGGATTTTCAATTTTTTTTATCTTAAAAGTAAGACATGAGATCCACACCAAATATATACCAGATTGTATTGGCCTCAAGGGAAACACTTTGATAAAGAAAATTAATTTTTTAATTTGCAAAAAAAACATTGTTTTTCTCGATTTTTCCCGGACCATTTATCGTTAAATCACAAATTTCACAAAAATATTTGTATTTTTTTTTTAATTGGACGCATCTGAAATATTTGCATACTCAAACTGAAACGTGGCTTTATTGTTATAAAAGCAATATCTTTGACACAGTTGAAAACTTAAAAAAAAACACCTATACCAACATTTAAACCTATGATTAACATTAGGCATAAAAAATAATAGTAAAAATAAATAGTCATCTAAAACCCATCAAAGGTCAGATTCATTCAAAGTATAGACGTCTTTTTTAAATGAAAGATCTTTAAGATTGGCTAGAAATCATTTAATATTTCGTATCTTTTTAAGGTAAGTGGTAAATGATTAAAAAGCCTTAAACATTCATAAATTATTGATTTTTTACAAGGGCAGACGATGGTATAGGGATGTACAGCTTGTGAGTACGTCGAGAAGAGTAAACAGACGAATTATTATGAATCTGCAGCAAAAAAACTTACGTACAATCAGACAAATGGTTTCAAGAATGAAGAAACTGGAAAGGGGTTAAAATTCTGTGTGCACTAAACAAGGATGCACATAATTTATTACAGTTCACTCCATACGTAGATACGTACATCACGTTTTTGTAAAATAAACACCAATCAAAACAAATAATGAGAACAGCATATCCAAAAGCATACACCATAACGTAGGTGGGACTCGACAAGGGCAAAATAAAAACTTTGAGCAGTAAAGAAACCCTCCTAAATAACGTAGTACGCAAGTTTGCTATGGGTTGATCAAATTTTAGTTTTTTGTTAATATGCAATCCCAATAATCTATTGACGCTGCTCTTCATTAACCATGGATTCCAAGTATTTTTTGCCACGATTAAAACAAACAAGCGTACCTAGTAAATTTCCCAATTGTCCAAAAAAACTTGTCGAAAAAAATTTCACATCGCATTCACCTATCCTGATTTTTTTTTGGGGGTCCAAAAGGAAAGCGCATCGTTTTCCCCTTTAAAAAAAAATTCACGATTTAAAAACGGTAAATTATTAAAATTCGGCTACCCCAAATTTTAAAAAAACTCTTTACCCATCCAGTTTAGAACGACAAAATGTTAAATTAGCTTTAAAAAAATTTTTAACCATTTGTTGTTGAGGGTTTTTTAAAAAACCTGGAAAAAATATTAACCATTCACAAGATACCCAGTTTTTTTTTAAAAATTTAATAAATTGGTGGAGTTTTTAAAAAATTAAAAAAACCACAAAAGGGAAAAAAGGTTTGGGGATCCCTTTCAGGAACCTATATTAAAAGATAAATTAAATGATAAAAATAGAATTTCGGGAAAAAATATGTTTAAATTTGGGGTTGGGGCATTTTGGAATTAAAAATTTTTCTAACAAACTAACAAGGAAAATCAAAACTCCCTTTTTAATCATACTGTTTATGGAATGTGCGAAGTTATTAAATATTTTTTTTACGAACTAAATTTAAACTATGTGTTTTTTGGGAAAATTCAAACCGACCCTTTTTGAAAATCTTTTTGGGGAAAAACAGACAATTTGGGGGGGGGTTTTATCCAAAAACCCAAAAGGCAACTTTATGAACTGAAAAATTTGAATTCAGTCAATATTAACATTAAAATTTTCCCAAAAATTTTGGGGAATTTTTAAAATTTTCAAATTTTATGAATCACCCCAAATTTCCGATCATAATGAAAATTTTGGGGTTATTCTAATAAAAAAGATAAATTTTTAAACAATATTATCATTGAAGACCCCGATATAGAGGTTTTAAAAAAACCAAAAAATTCTTATTTAGCGGGTTATTGCAGTCATATAGCTTTAAAAAAAAAAAAAAGTAATTACTGAAAAAAATTTTTAATATACAATGAAGAACTTTTTTTAAGACAACTTTAACCTGATAAATCTTTTAAAAACGGGGTGGTCTTCATTATCCTCAGACCCCGTTGTCCAAATAGTGGTTTTTTCGTATGTAAAAATTTAAAAAAGGACTAAATTTTTTTAAAAAAGAATTTCTAAATTTTTTTTCCCAAAAACATTTTTTTCTTTTTTAAATTTTTTTAAATTTTCGTTAAAAAGGAACATCTAATATATTTTGAAGGCTGCAATACACACTCCGTAAAAACCATTATTGATATTTTTTTTGAGTTGTATTTCTAACACTTTAAATTTAAAAAAATTCTGTGGAAAAAAATCGATTAGGAAAAGGGGGAAAAACAAAAAATCAATACTTTTTTGGGGTTATTTTTTAGGTAATTTATACTTATCAAAAAAATCAATAATGAATTTTTATGATATTATTACTTATGATGTTTATCGACATTAAATTTTCTATCTAAAATGTAAAAATACGCACCTTAATAATTAAAAATTTTCTAAGACATATTTTCCAGTTAACTACTCTTTTAATTATTATTATTTGTTTTAACTTTTCTTATTTATTAATTTTTGTGCATTATGTTAATCCCAAAATACCAATCAATTGATTTAAAAATAAAATTTATTCAATGCCAGTAGCAGCATCAATGTTCGGTCGGCCTCCGGGTGATGACGTCACACCGAAGCACTTTGTCCTTGTAGTGTAGGTGTTATTGCTATAGGGCACTTAAAGAATATAAGTTTAGTTTTATAAATATTTAGAGCAGAAACTCATAAGCCTACCATATTTAAATACAGGTTTAGTATGTTTACCCACAGAAATCAAAACCTTACTCAGCACAGCCTGATTATCGGATAAGCCAGCACTTACGATAGAACATGCAACATTTTTGGATATCATATTGGTACTAATAAAATAAGATTGTCATCTCAAATTAGCTCGCTTAAGAACCCGACGCCATATTAACTACTTTTTACATGATTGCCATTTCCACCATAAAGACTTAACACAGAAAAAGAAAAAAAAAACATCTTCCTGTCAACCTAATTATATTTTCAGTTCTTTTATCGTTGTTTAGATAGTTTAATTTATGAACTTAAACTATTTAACAGCTAGTAATCAAATATTTTCCATTGTATTATGAGAAAATAAATGGAAATAGATACATGCAAATAGAGCTGCAGTTTCTAAATTCAAGAATAATCAGCACATAACACAAAGAAGTCTATTTTCTTAAGTAATTTCAAACAGTCATTGTAGCATAAATAAAATAACATCGTCTTCTCGAATTAGCTCGCTTAAGACCCAAATGCTACATAAACTACTTTTCACATGATTGCCATTTCCACCATAAAGACTTCACACAGAAAGAGAAAAAACATCTTCCTGTCAACTTAATTATATTTTTAGTTCTTTAATCGTTGTTTTAATAGTTTAATTTATGAACTAAAACTATTTAACAGCTAGTAAATAATTAACAATCCATTGTATTATGACGGAATAAGTGGAAATAGATACATGCAAATAGAGCTACAGTTTCTAAATCTAAGAATAATCAGCACATAACACAAAGAAGTCTATTTTCTTAGGTAATTTTAAATAGTCATATTATTATAAATAAGATAACATCTTCCTCCCGAATTAGCTCGCTTAAGATCTACACGCTACATTAACTACTTTTCACACGATTGCAATTTTCACCATAAACACTTTACACAGAAAAGAAAAAAATATTCTTCTTGTCAAGTTAATTATAATTTCAGTACTTTTATCGTTGTTTTAATAGTTTTATTTATCAAGTAGGACTGTTTGACTGCTAGTAAACAAATATTTTTTATTTTATTATGACATATTAAATGGAAATAGTTATATGCACATAGAGCTATATAAAGCAAAGAGGTCCATTTTCTTAAGTACTTTTAAATAGTCATACTAATACAAATAAAGTAACATCGTCCTCTCAAATTAGCTCGCTAAAGAACCAAACGCTACATTAACTACTTTTACACGATTGTCATTTCCGCCATAAAGACTTTACACAGAAAAAGAAAAAAATATTCTTCAAGTCAACTTAATTATATTTTCACTTCTTTTATCGTTGTTTTAATACTTTAACTTATGAAGTAGGACTATTTGATGGCTAGTAAACAAATATTCTCCATTTTATCAAGACAAGTAAATGGAAGTAGATACATGCAAATAGAGCTACATGAAACAAAGAGGTCTATTTTCTTAAGTAGCTACATTAACTACTTTTCACACGATTGCCATTTTCACCATAAAGACTTTACACAGAAGAAGAAAAAAACTTCTTCATGTCAACTTAAATATGTTTTCAATTTTTTTATCGTTGTTTTGATAGTTTATTTTATGAAGTAGGTATTTGCCTACTAGTAAACAAATATTCTTCATTTCATTATGACAAAATAAATGAAAATTGATATATGCAAATACAGCTACATGAAATAAAGTGGTCTATTTTCTTAAGTACTTTCAAATAGTCCGAATAATACAAATAAAATAACACCGTCCTCTCGAATTAGATCGCTTAACAACCAGACACTACATTAATTACTTTTCACTGAATAGCCATTTCCACAATAAAGGGTTTACACAAAAAAAGAAAAAAATATTCTTCATGTCAACTTAATTATATTTTCAGTTCTTTTATCGTGTTTTGATAGTTTAGTTTATGAAGTAGGACAATTTGCCTGTTAATAAACAAATATTCTTAATTTTATTATGACAAAATAAATAAAAATGGATATAATATGCAAATAGAGCTACATGAAACAAAGAGGTCTATTTTCTTAAGTACTTTCAAATAGTCATATTAATATAAATAAAATAACATCTTTCTCTCGAATTAGCTCGCTTAAGAACCAAACGCTACATCAACTACTTTTCACACGATTGTCATTTCCACCATAAAGACTTTACACAGAAAAAGAAAAAACATCTTCATGTCAACTTAATTATATTTTAAGTTCTTTTATAGTTGTTTTGATAGTTTAATTTATAAAGTAGGACTAATAAACTGCTGGTTAACAAATATTTTCCATGTTATTATGACAAAATAAATGAAAATGGATATATGCAAATAGAGCTACATGAAACAAAGAGGTCTATTTTCTTAAGTATTTTTAAATAGACATATTATTACAAATAAAATAACATCGTCCTCTCGAATTAGCTCGCATAAGAACCAAACGCTACATTAACTACTTTTCACACGATTGCCATTTTCACCATAAAGACTTTACACAGAAAAGGAAAAAAAATTTTCAAGTCAACTTAATTATATTTTCAGTTCTTTTATCGTTTTTTGATAGTTTAATTTATAAAGAAGGACTATTTGACAGAAAAAGAAAAAAAATCTTCAAGTCAACTTAATTATATTTTCAGTTCTTTTATCGTTGTTTTAATAGTTTAATTTATAAAGTAGGACTAATTAACTGCTGGTTAACAAATATTCTCCATGTTATTATGACAAAATAAATAAAAATGGATATAGGCAAATAGAGCTACATGAAACAAAGAGGTCTATTTTCTTAAGTACTTTTAAATAGTCATATTATTACAAATAAAATAACATCTTCCTCTCGAATCAGCTCGCTTAAGAACCAAACGCTACATTAACTACTTTTCACACGATTGCCATTTCCACCATAAAGATTTTACACAGAAAAGGAAAAAAATTCTTCAAGTCAACTTAATTATATTTTCAGTTCTTTTATCGTTGTTTTGATAGTTTAATTTATAAATAAGGACTATTTGACTGCTGATAACCACTGTTACAGAAGTTTGGAGAAAAAAATTCCAGGTGTTTCGCAGAAATATGAATGTTGTATATCAAGTGATCCATGGAATTTACAGTTGATACAGTTTCGCCATTTTGATAAATATGTCATAGTTGTTATAATTTATTTCGCAATGGCATACAAGCTAGATATTCGGAGAAGTATTTATAAACTAGTTGGGCAAATGCCCAAATAGAAATGGTAAGGATTTTTCAAGCCGAAAATATTATGAAATCCACCATATATCGAACAGTTAGGGAATGTGAAAAAAGAATCCCATGTATGAACCTCCCAAAAGTGGTCGACCACTAAAGTTTCTGATGCCCAGCAGAAAAAAATTTGTTGAAGAGTAAAAAATATTGGACAGTTTACCAGAAAGGTTGGTTTGCTTCCAATTTTTAACGCCTGTTTCTCGGATATTACTAAAAGTGGTTTAAAAAAAAAAAAAAGAAAAAGGCCCCAAATATACTGATGTTGTAAAGAATACCCAGGTGCGTGCAATTTAAGGCGAGTTCATTCCGAAGAACAGATCGTTGTCATGGATGATGAAAAATATTTCACCCTTAGCCATAAACTCCCAGAAAATTCTGGATTTCACACCGACAATATAGAAGAGACCCCAAATTAAGTTAGATATAAAGCCAAACTATTTTTAAACAAATATTGGTAAGGTCATAACGGAAAGGGTTATCCGGCCTTTTGTTGGTCAGTAAGAGGAGAGGCAGTGAATGCCGAGGTCTACATCAGAGATTGTTTAACTAAATTCTTAATTTTATCAACGTTTATCACGGTGATGGAAATTTATTTTGGCCAGATCTGGCATTAGTACATTATGCCAGGCACGTGGACTGGTGGAAGCAGGCCGGTCCCCGGAGATAACCCCTAATGTCCCCCGCCAGGCCAATTAAACTTTCTGGGGCCGATTGGCCCAGAAAGTCTACGTTAACGGCTGGGAAGTACGAAAGGAACAAGAACCTTGGCAGCAAATCTTCCAAAAAGTAATAGAAATAAATATACATAATGTCCAAAACCTCATGAGACCAGTTAGGCATATATTACGAGTCATAGAAGAAAACAGATCCTTAGCGGCAATAAATTAAATTATTTTTGTATAGCAATGATTGGTTTAATAATATTATAAGTTTGAAAAACTAAAAGTTAATTTGGATAGAAACAAGTAGTTTCAATTTTTTTCTCAAAACATATGTAACAGAGGTTAAACAAATATTCTCCATTTTTTATGACCTAATAAATGGAAATAGATACATGCAAATAGAGCTATATGAAACAAAGAGGTTTATTTTTTTAAGTATTTTCAAATAGTCATATTAATACAAATAAAATAACATCGTCCTCTCGAATTAGCTCGCCTAAGAACCAAACGCTACATTAACTACTTTTCACACGATTGCCATTTCCACCATAAAGACTTTACACAAAAAAAGAAAAAAATATTCTTCAAGTCATCTTAATTATACTTTCAGTTCTTTTATCGTTGTTTTGATAGTTTAATTTATGAAGTAGGACTATTTGACCGCCATTAAACAAACATTATCCACTTTATTATGACAGGATAATTTACGATTCGCAGCACATTTGGGACTGGGCAACGAATGCTAATATATTTATCCGGTTGTATTTATAGAAAGGTGTTAACGTGTCTTAAAGTCTGATATTCTAATAGCTCGGAGATATTACGGACTTTTTGTTTGTGTATGTGCAAAATGTGCATAAAATAAATCATCAACTAGGAAGTACATAACTTTAATTTTATTCACATATTATGATGAAATAATTATCATGTGACATCTACAATTTTTTTTTATCATCTTACAACTCAATACTACAAAATAGACATTAAAATGATACTTATGCTTTTAAGTAATGGTAGTTATCATATTTTTTTTTATTACATTTTTATAAATCTGGTCACATTCTATGAGGGCTTGGTCTTACAAGCCCTGTCTGTAAAAAATCAAGATTTGTTGGATTTCAGGCATGTAAGGAACGTTAGTACTTAGGCCTTAGCCTAATGTACGGGTTGGCAGGCATGTCTTTGCTGGGAACTCTTTACAAATATGTATATACAAGAATCCTTTTAGAAAGGTTCGAAAAATTTATTAAATAGACAAAATGTAAAAAAAGCAAAAAATATTATTTTTTACTTAAATTACCAATACCTTTATAAGTGACTGTCGTAGAAAAAAATGTTAAAAGATAAAGTTTCGTAACTAAATTTTTTTAGAATTGGTTGAAAATCAATTAAGGCAAACATTTCAGTATATTTTCTTTGGGATTGCTCGGCTTACAATTTTTTAGAAAATGGGAACACTTCGGTCCAGGTCCCGGGGCATAACGAACTGAGCCTATTTAGCCCTATTGCCTCATGAACTTGCAGATCGTCTGCAACAAAAGAAGAAAAACCCCCCAAAAAACTTAAAAAATCAAAAACACTAATCTACGTTTCGCTGGCAAGTCGGCTACCGTTGTCAAGATTGAATAAAAAAATAAGAAATTTAAATGAAATGTTTAGGAAAAATTTGGATTAAAGAGTTGGAAAATTGTGACCGCTTTTTAAATTTATAATGTTTTGTCATACAATATACTAAAATATAAATCCGCCACAAAACTATAGAACATACTCACAAGGCATAAATGTAATTTTTTCCATGGATTTTGTAAACCCTTACATTTCTCGAAGGCCCTTCTTAAAAATCCGTTCGACAGTTTTTTTCACACAAAATTTGGCAATCCATTTTCGTTGAAAAAAAATGGACAATTTTGCAAATTGGTTACAGCCCACAATATTGAACCTAGACATTTAATATTTTTTTCACTTTTACTAAAGATCTTAAGCTTTAAAATGTTTTTTTTATTAAAATAGAATTACTTGGACGCCTTTAGCAATTGTTTAAAAAACACTAATTGTGTAAAAAATTAATTAAACAAATAAAAAAAGACATATCTTTTGCTCTGAAATCATTCTATTAGTAAAATTTGTAAAAATAAAACAACAATTTTGTAAAATCATGTACAAGAAGTTGATATTTATGATTATTAATAGATTTTCCGTAAACTCCGGTCAACTACTAGCCTGTATCGCTAACCAATCGACCGATTGACAATTTTGATATATTGAAAGAAGCGTTTTTACGAGTACCTTCAAGCGATGTTTTCAGCATTTTTTATCGAAAATTCGTGGTGATTATTAATTTCTTAAAGGAAAAAACCTTTAAAAACTACGCTTTTTTGGCGATTAAAGTAGGATAAAAACGTTTTTTTTAGATTTTTTATATCTTGGATATTTAACAAATGTTCCGCAGCTTTCTAAGAGGAAGCATACCTCGATTTTATTATTTACATATTTGGAGGCTAGAAGAAAACTAAAATAATTCTACAGTCAAGAAAGTTGGGATAAAAGAAGATATGGAAACAGTTCTGTGTCTCATTAGGGATACAGAGTGTACAGATCAAAAGAAAAAAGTACTCTCCGACTCGAAGGAGAAATCTAAGTTTTCTGGCAGCTTGGATAATAATGAATATTTTATTACCTTATAAACAACTGGCAGAGAAGAGATGGATTTATAAACAAAAGATAGATATTGTAATAAGGAATGAGTTGCACATGTCCTTTCCAAGTTTTCAAGAAAATGTCTTTTTCATAAACTCAAAAAATTCAACTAAATTTTTAAAGACGATTTCTGTTATATCATACAATCCCAGATGATGCTTTCTTATCTTGGTACCGTCGTCGAAGACTTAGTACTAATATATTGTGGGGTCCTAAGTAAAGAAAGAGAAAATTTATTAACAAGGGATTTAAAGATTTAGAGGTTTGGAGGGGAAGAAAAAACCTCAACAGATAGTAAGTGCTACAGTCAAGATAGTCTAAGGATAAAGGAATGAATAAAAACGAAAGGGCGTTTCGAGATAACTGTAAAATTATGCTTAAGAAGGTCACTTCGTGTTGCTCCACTGAGAGCTTCTAAAAAAATTATATTGGCTAATTTCTCGGAGCAAAACCCGTAAAAATATCTATAAAATAACTCGTCGGTAGGTAAGAGTGGAATCGTTAATAAGGCGAACGGCTCTCCATTGGAGAGAATCAAGAATATGACGAGCTGTGAGAGCTCCTATTCTCCAGACATAGGAACAGTATTTCCCAATTTATATTACTTGGGATACATAAAAAGTATACTAATTAGAAGGAAAGAAATACTTTTGGGCTTGAAAAAGAAAACTAACCCTTCTAAAGCGGCTGTGGCTATTAATAAAATTAGTTTATGCCAATCAAGGTAAAAGAACTTCTTGTTCAGCGGATATAAATGTCTCTCCAAGGCATTAAGCTGGAAAAGATTTTTGGGCGTCACAATCCGGTATTAATTTAGGGTCATGTGAAAGGGAGCTTCTTTTCTTAAATCAAGACTGGTCGGAAATATAGGTATCGGTCCCGACTTTTAAATTTTGAAAAATTCCTCTGAAACTTCCTGGGTAGGTTCATTTTAGCAGTAATCAACAACTTTTTTTCTTCGAAAATTCTGACAATTGAGGCGTTTCTGATGTGGCATGCAACAAACATGTCAGTTTAACTATGTATAGGTAATTTAAAGAAAAACCTTTCTGTTTTACTCGATTTATAAGTTTTTATGATGCAAACATCAAAAAATATTTTGACCTTCAAAAATATTGGGGGATTTAGCGAGACCTACACTCTCTACATGTCAAATTCATAAAGTAATGTGATTTTTAAATAACCTGCTGATTTTTAAGTTGCTGATTACATAGTTAAATTTTATGGTTATACTGGCCACAAAAAGGGTTTTGTGCGTTGACCTACTCCCTATAGATATTGGACGCATGTCATATAAAACGCCCCAATTTCAGAATCTTCGAAGATAAAAAAATTAAGTTACGCAAAATGAGTCCTTCAAGATAAGAGAGTATTTTCTATACCAAAATTTAAAGAGTACTTTTGCAGCAAAACTATAAATGGGATCGATCCTGGAAGAAAGAAGATCGATAATTTGAAGAAGAAATAGAGTTGATGCTACTACTGAGCCCTAATCTTAAGAAAAAAGCATACTCTTGATCTGCTTAACTTTAAATAACATTTCTTTAGTATTGAGAAAATGGACACAAGAATTAATAAATTTTTCCAATAGGAAGAGAATTAACTACCATTTTACTCTTGATTTTAATAATCAGGCGTAAAATGGCAGCAAATTGTTTGGTAGAGTTCCGTTTTTCTCATAAAGGCAGAAATAATTTCGACTTCAAAGGTTGAAGGTAAAAAAGAATTATTACAGAAGTTTTTATTGAGATTGGTGGCAAATGACCAAAAAGAATTAATTACGTTGAAGCAAAAAAGAACTTTCTTTAGGCAAAAGGTAAAACAATCTTTGGCCTTGAAAATAGTTAATTAATTGTATTGGATTTTTGTTTCGATAAAATTCATAAAATAAAATTTTAGGCAAATCGTTTAAAAAATCCAGTTTTTTCCTCATCGACATGGCCTCACAAATCCGGCAATTGCCGCCACCGTTCTTACTAATACGCTGTACTTAAACTTCGGTTTAATCCGAAAATAATTGCCCTCGTAAAACCGATAAATTAATCCATGCGAAATCTGTTCGTGACGTGGTCATAGAAGCCAATTTTGCGGGAATTTAAAACCCATGAGGCGTATTTTATTTAACTTTCTAAATTGATGAAAAAATAAATACATTCGGTGAGATCGGATAAAATGAAAATTTCAGGCGAGTTGAATGTCTGTCAAAGTTTATTAACTTAATATTCATAACGCTTGATATATTTTCGTTTGGTAAAAACCTGTAAAGTATATAAATTAAAATTATTTTTAAGTATACTGGGAGGGTCATAAGAGAACAATATAAAACTTTATTTACTAGTAATATCCCAAGAGGTTAAATTATTTCAGCTCATGAATATTTTGAAAATTATACCCAGTCAAAGACGAGGGATATTTTTTAAAAATATTTATGAGAGAGAAAATCCGGAAACTAACCAGAACATAGGCACATCAGGAAGAACGCACTTACGAACAGACCTCTACACAAGGACATACCTGCATACACAGCAGGTAAGTCCACAGAGACAGCATTACATGAGCTTGTAGAAAAGGCTGAATATGTTTTTAAATACAAGAAGGTGTGCCTTCCTGGATATAGAAGGAGCGTTGGACAACACGTCTCTTACATCTATCTCAAGCGTGTCGAGGCGCAGAGGGATCGACACAAAAGCTGCAGGGGGATAGACTGGATACTTAAGAGCAGATCAGTATATACTTTAATTCTTGAAGAAACCCTTGTAGCTCGGGTTAAGCGAGGATGTCTGCAGGAAGAGTCCTGTTCCCACTGCTATGGAACCTTGTCATGGACAACCTACTAAATGTAAGGGCACTACACACTAGGATACGCAGATGATCTCGTCATTATGGCCCAAGGAAAATTTAGCACACTGTTAGGAATAAAATGCAACAGGCCCTAAACGTAGTTACCAGGTGGACAAGAAAGGAGGTACCAAACATTGTCCTTCCCAAATCAGCCATAGCGGCCTTTACAAAAAGAAGAAAATTAGAGAGCCTAAGACCCCTAAACCTAAAAAGTAACCAGGATTGTGGAAAAGGTAAAATATCTGGTTGTCATCCTAGACTCTAAACTTAACTGAAAAATCTACAGAAAATAAGAAAAACAGCGGAGATGACTCTTATGTTTATCAGACGCGCACATGGAAAAACATGGGGCCTTAAACCAAGCATGGTATATTGCTTATACACCATGGTGGTAAGACCTATGATACCATATGCATCACTGGTATGGTGATCAGAGATGCCACAAAAAAATTGCTGTTACAGAACTGGCCAAGGTACAAAGACTTGATGCTTAGCTGTAACAGATGCAAACAAAACAACCCAACAGCAGCCAAGGAGTGTCTTTTAGACCTTTCACCACTAACCTCATACTTGGCTGCAACAAAAACAAACTGGTGTCTACGCTGTTTGGGACATAACGACATAAAAATTCAGGTTGGTGAAAATATCCTGGACGTGAGAATAGACCAGATAATTCCCCAATATTCATTTGACCATGACTTTAAGGTAAAAATTCCAGATTGAAGTGAGTGGCAGTAACCCGATCTTCCCGGCACGGTTGGAGAGATCATATGGTATACAGATGCTTTCAAAACCAAGCATGAAACTGGAGCGGGCGTCTTCAGTAAAATGAGGAATTCACAGTTTTCCATTCCACTAGGAAAACACAGTTCTGTATTTCAAACGGAATTATATGCTTTACTGCACTGTGCAAACGAAAATAACAGGGGGCTTATAAAAACAAGCGGATTTGCAAAATAACAGACAGCCAGGCGTCACTAGGGGCACTAGTATACCACAAGGTAGCATTAGAGCTGACATAGGAATACCAAAAAGAACTGGAAGTCCTGGGAGAACGCAACAGGGAAACTCTTGGAAACTCTTCTGTGAGTACCAGGACATTCAGGAATAGAAGGCAACGAAAAAGCGGATGAGCTAGCGAGGCAGGGATCATCCACACCATACTTTGGACCAGAACCTGCCCTTGGAGTGACCAAAACCACAACACGAGATCAAACCAGGGAATGGATCCGAAACAAACCGAGGAATACTGGGGTAGCTTTAGTAAAATAAGACATGGAAAAAGCTTTATAAGGTGTTCATCCAAAAGAACGAAGGAAGAACTACTCAAACAAAGTAGGAAAAGACTTCGCATAACAGTAGGGCTGCTAACAGGGCACGATAACCTAAGAGGACTAAAGATAAGCACATACAATGAAAACCAAGTGCAGAATGTGCAACGAGGGGAAAGAAACAGCCTACTATATCCTGTGCAAATGTGAAGCGTGGAATCACAAAAGACAGGCAACCAAACTCGTAGAAGGAACAAGACTAATGGGAGAATCGGAATAAAAGATAATGGGAGATTAGGCACAAAAAGCCCAAGAGGCTGCGCTACCTCTGGTAGTAAATCTAGACGGCTCCCAGGGAAAAAGAAAAAGAAACAGGACATAATAGACCCACCACCAAATGGAATCCCTGCAAAAATATTGCAAGTAGCACCCCTCTCTCCTGGTGTTCAACATTCTCGTTTTTGACCATCCGCATGTTTTAGACTAACTCTAGTTTCACCTGCGAAGAAAACTTTTTTCCAGGCGCTCACAGACCAATTTTAATGATTTTGAGCAAAATGAATCCTGACAACTCTGTTTTCTTTAGCAAGCAAGTGCAGTGGCTGGTCTTCTCTAAACCAGCTTCATTTAACCGTCTTCTGTTCTAAACGATATTGCGATATTATGGGTAGCTTTAAGTTCGTTTTTTATCATAGAATTAGTGGCAGTCCTGTTTCTTGAAACAAAATGGGGCAAGGCATCGCTTTTGACGTTGTTCTGGCCTTCTAGAATATCTTCCTACTTCAAGTCGTTTGACTTACAATAGGACAATATAACTCGGACAATATCTCTAGTTCAATAAAACGATGCTCCCACTACCTCGTGTATTATTTTCAAAAAAGTAACAAATTGGAAGCTTAATTTTAAAGGAAATCTGTACAAAACCTGCACAAAACTGTTTATCTCGTAAAAAAAATCTTCAACATTGTCAACTCAAACGAATTGTTTTAATTGATGTCATTAGCATCAAAATGAAATATTCATAGCCTACTATTCAAATACTCAACAAAAAAAAAAAATAGGAAAAGATATTTTTGATAATTTCATATTGTTGCGTATTTGAAAGTTTTCTCATACAAATGACCACTTCTTTGTTTACAGCGACAAAGCACAAAGAATAGTACATAAATGTAAGACAAAAAGACTCTTGTCTCGCAAACTCGTAAAAAACTTTTAAAATTTTCCCCCTTTTTTTTTAAAAATTTTAAAAATTTTTTTAAAACGATTTTTCCCCCGAAATATTTACTGTTTAAAAGGCTTTTTTAATAAATAAATTTTTTAAAATTGGGTTTTTAAAAATGTTTTTATCTAAAATTAAAAAAAAAAAAAAATTTTTCTTTTAAAGTAAAAAATTAATAAAATTTTTGATTTTAAAAATTTTTAAAAACATCTTTCCCCTTTTAAAACCAAAAACAGTTCTTTAAAAAATTTTTTTTTAAAAAATTTAAAGAATAAAAAAAAAATTTTGGGGAAAAAAGTTTAAAAAAATTTTAAAATTTTTTATGTTTTTTAAAAAAAAATAGATTTTTAAAAAATTTCCCCCAAAATTTTTGAAAAATTTAAAAAATTGGGGGAAAAAAAATTTTTTTAAATAAAAACCCCAAGGAAGGTTGGGTTTTTGGGAATAATTAAAAATTTTTTAAAATAAAATTTTAAAGTAAAAAAATTCCCCAAAAAAACGAAAAAAAAACCCCAAATTTTTTTTACATTTCCTCAAAAATTTTTAAATTTTAAAGGGGACCCCAAAAACCCCCTTTTCCCTTTTTGGAAAAAAGGAAAATTTTTTTTTTAAAATTTTAAACACCCCCAAAATTTTTGGGTCTTTTAAAATATTTAAGGGGGTTTTTAAAAAAGGAAAAAAGGGGAAAAAAGGGGAATTTTTTTCCCTTTTGGAAAAAATTTAAAAGGGGGAAAACCCCCGGCCCCCTTCCAAAAAAATTTAATTTTTTTTTTAAAAAGAATTTTTTTCGACCATCATAAAAAAGAAAGAAAAAAAAAGGTTAAAAATTGGTACTTTTGGGTTTTCTTAAAGGGGGATCCATTAATTTTTTTAAACTTCCCAAAAAAGGAAGTTCCCTTTTTAAATTTTCCCCCAAAAGGGGGGGGGGAATTTTTCCCGGTTTTACTTTAAAATTTTTTTTTTGAAAAATGTTTTTTTAAAATTTTTGCAAAAAAAAACATTTTTAAAAAAATTTTTTTCCCCTTTTTTTTTGGGTTTTGGGAAAAATTTTCAGGGCCTTTCCAAAAAAAAAATTTTTATTGTTTTAAAAAAAAAAAAAATAAAAAAATTTTTGAGTTTGTAAAAAAAAAAAATTTAAAATTTTTTGGTTTTTTAAATTTTTAATTCCCAAAAGGCCCCCTTTTTTGGGTTATTTTCCCGTTTTTTCCCTTTTTTTTTCCCGGGGCCCCCCCGGAAAATTTTTTTAAAGTAAATTTTTTAAAAAAAAAATTAAAAATTCCCAAAAAAAATTTCCCGCTAAAATTTTTAAAAAAAAATTTAAAAAAAATTTTAAAAAAAATCTAAAAACCCCAAAATTTCCCCCAAAAAAAAAAATATTAAGGTTTTAAAAAAACCCCCAAATTTTTTTTTACTTAAAAAAATTGTTTTTAAAAAATTAAAATTTTTTTTCTGTTAAAAATTTTTTTAAATTTTCCCCCCCTTTTTCTTGCCCCCTTTTTTTCCTCAAAAATTTAAATTTTTTCCCCAAAAATTTTTAAAAAAAAAATTTTTTCATAAAAGGGCCCAAAAAATTTTTTTATTTCAGGAAAAATTTTTAAAAAAAATTTAAAGGGAAAAAAAAAAACCCAAGTATTATAAAACAAAACCTTTTTTTACTTAAAAAAAAATTTAAAAAATTTTTTAAACCCCTAAACATTTAAATTTTTTTTTTTGTAAAAAATGAAAAATTTTTACCAAATTTAAAACCAAAAAAAGGGGGGAAAAGGGGTTTCCAAAATTTTAAAAAATAAAAACCCAAAAAAATTTAAAAAACCCCTTTTAATTTTTTTCTTTAATTTTCCCAAATTTTTGGGGCCTTTTTTCCCTTTTTTAAAAAACCCCCAAAAAAGAAAATTTTAAAAAAATTTTAAACCCCCCCCCTTTTTTTTGGTTTTAAAAATGTCTTTAGGGGGAAAACCCTTTAAAAAAAATTTAAAATTTTTTAAAAACCCCCCAAAATTTTAAATTTTTTTTTAACCGAAAAAATACCTTTTTAAAAAAATTTTTTAAAAATGGTAGGAAATTGTTCAAAGGGGGACAATATTACCACAAACAAAATCTACCCATTTTAAAATTTTAAAAATTTTTTTTTTTCCCCCTTTTAAATTTTTTTTCCCTTTCCCCCAAAAAAATTTAAATTTTTTTTTGGGTTTTTTTCCCTTGTTTTTTTTTTCCCCAAAAAGGGAAAAAAAAAAAAATTTTTTTAAAAAATTTTTTAAGGCCGGGGTTTTTTTTCCCCTTTTTAAAACCCAATTTGGGAAAAAAAAATTTTTTAGACCAAAAAGTCAAGGTAGGGATGGGGGAAAGCTGTTAGAACCCCAAACCGGGGTGGGGGCACGGGGGTTTTAAAAAAGGGTTTCCCTTTTTGGGCAAACCCCTTTTTTTCTTACAAGCGAAATTTTCCCTTTTTTTTTTAAAGCTGGGCAAATTTTTAAAATTTTTTTAAAACCCCACTGGGGGGTTTCGTTTAAAATTTAAATTTAAAAATTTTTTCATTTTTTTAAAAATAAAAACCCCAAAAAAATGGAAAAGGGAAAAAAGAAAACTTTCCTCAAAAAAAACTTACACAGTAAAATAAAATTTTTTCCCTAAAAAAAATTTTTTTTTGGAAAAAACAAAAATTAAAAGAAGAAAAAAAAAATTTTTTTTAAAAAAGTAAAAAAAGAAAAACCAAAAATTTTTGGTGAAAAATTTTTTTTTTTTGGGGTTGGGTTTTTAAAATTTTTTTGTAGGGGGTTTTTTTTAAAAAATTTTTTAAAAAATTTTCCCCTTAAATTTTTTTTTTAAAAAAAAAAAAAGTTAAAAATTTTGGGGGGTTTTTCAATTAAACCCAAGAGAAAAAATTTTCCCCAAAATGGCCCAAAAATTTTCCAAAATTTCAATTTTGGAAAAAAGGGCCCATTAAAATTTGGGGAAAAATTTTTAAAAAAAAAAGTTTAATTCTTTCTTTAAACCCCCTTTTTTTGGCCCAAAATTTTAAAAATTTTTAACCCCAAAAGTTTAAAATGTAGGAAAATTTTAAAAAAATTTTAAAATTTTTCTTTTTTAAAATTTTTTAAATTTTTTGGCCCCAAAAGGGCCCCTTTTTAAATTTTTTTTAAAAATAAAGAGGAAAAATTTAAATTTTTTAAAAATTTTTTCCCAAAATTTCCCTTTTTTAAAAAAATTAAAAATTTTTAAAAAAATTTTTAAAATTCCCAAAATTTAAAAATTTTTTTTTTTTTTGGGGAAAATTTTTAAAAAAAAAAATTTTAAATTTTTAAAAGGGAAAACCAAAAGGGTTAAATAGAAAACAAAATTTTTTTCCACTTGTTTTTTAAAATTTTTTTTTTAAAAAAAAAATAAAAAAAAAATTTTTTTTTGGCAAAAAATTTTAAACCCCCCCAAACTCCTTTTAAACCCCAAAAAATTTTTTCCCTTTAAAAGGGGGGTTTTTTGCATCTTAAAAAAGGGGGAAAAATTTTTAAAATTAAAAGGGATTCCGATGCCCCCGCAAAAATTTTTTTTCTTTTTCCCTTTTTAAAATTTTTTTTATTTTTCTTTTAAAATTTAAAAATTTTTTTTGCCCCCGTTGGGTTTTCCCAAATTTTTTAAAAAAAATTTTTTTCCCCATCATTTTTTAAAATTTAAAATTTTTTTAAATTTTTTAAAAAAATTTTCCTACTTTTTTAAAGGAATCCAAGGGGACTAACCCAAGGTTTATTTTAAAAATTTTCCCATTTTAAGAAAAAGGTTGCGCCAGGCCTTATTGATCTGCCCCCTGGCATTGTGTATATTACACGAAATGCTCCAGCGTATTTTCTCCCCAATCATAGCTCCGTTATCGTTTTACACATAGAGGGAGTTTGGGGATGTAAATTAAATAGGCATTCTTATTACCTGAAAAAAAATTGAAAAGGGTATGTCAAGGGTTTTTTCTTATATTTGTTTTAAAAAAACCCCCCTTTTTTACTATCGACCCCCCAAGTGCCCCCATTGACTCAAAAATTTGGGGCCCCGCCTGGGGGAAGTAAAGCAAATTTGATAGGTAAGTAGATTTTGTGACAGGTAAAGAAAACTTTTTAAAAACTGCACAGTTTTATTCGGAACGCCCTGAAAAAATGGCGATAATATCTTATAATTAAGATATATTTTAGAAGATTACAGTCCGATTGAATTTTTGGGGTTATTGTTGTCTTAAAAAAAGATTTAAAATTAGTTCTTTCTTGACTTGATCATTAAGTGAATAAGCAATTTTTACAATGCTTACAGCTTCCTTAACATTTGCTTTATAATGTGGCAGAAGAAACACCAGTGTTTATGAAATCTAACCAAAGAGAAAATAATATGATGTGAGGAGATACAGTGTATCATGAGTTAACATAATCCCTTTATTTAAATTTTTTATAAGCCCCAGTGTTAAAAAAAACAATTAAATTCTTTTGTATGTATTTTTTCATTAAATTAAAATAGCACAGTGCTTTTTAATTAGACAGGTTGATTCTCCTAAAAAATTTATTTGCTTTGGTCACATTTTTTTTGTTTGTCCAAGTCTACACGAACTTATTTAGAAATATGGGTTTTATCAGGAGACTAGCTTTTGTAATACGTTTTTCCAATGGCCAAATTAAAATTAAATCCGCAATATATTTCAGATTAACCAATAAAGAAAATTGGATTTATTGAAAAGTAAATTAAAAATATGCCCCTCTAGTCACAGAAAATAAAGATAGAAAATAAAATAACATGATTTTAACAAGGTATTGAAAAGAAATGCATGGTAAATTATATGAGGGCTGGTTAAACAATAAAATTGTTAAACTTTAATCGATTTTTCTTATAAAATTCAGTTAAAAAATCAGAACTGGGTAGTTTTCGGGAAAGGGGAGAAGCACATTCATAAATTTGTTATCAAAGTTTAAAAAATAAAAATTTAAAAAAACTTGTTTTTTTTAAACCCCCCTTATATAGGAAAATTTTTAAAAAAAATTTAAAAAAAAAATTTATTATATTTTTAAATTTTTATTAAAAATAAAAAAATTTTATTTATATATAAAAATTTTTTAATTAAAAAAAAATATTTTTTATAAAATTTAAAAAAAAAAAAAAAAAAAAAAACAAAAATTTTTAAAAATTTTTAAAATTTACGATTTAATAAACCCAACATGTTTTTTAATTTTTTTTCCTGAGAAAAATTTTTTTTTTCCTTAAATTTTTTGTTAATTTTTTTAATAAAACTACGAAAATTGAATGGCTATCAAAAGTAAAACGATATAACCGTAAAGTTGAACAAACCAGTTTTGCAAATTTTAATAGGGTCGTTTTAATCGTCTGTTTTTACTAGTTCTCTATGTATTTCGGATCGGTGGCCATAAAGTTAACAGTATGACGAGAATAGACCAGGGGAGGCTGTCTTATAAATCAATAATTCTTATACAATAGAGGCTCCTTGCATAAAATTAATTTTGAATCAAAAATACGTTAAATCTTTTCCTTTGTCGGTTTAAAAACCTCCTGGAAAATATTTTTTTTTTGAAAAAATTAGTTGCTGTGAAATTACCATTTAAACTTTATGGACCAAAACGACTTCTGACAACACGAGGTAGATGCGTGTGCCCAGCGCTGCAACATTTGTTAGATTTCCACTTTTTTGCTAGATTTACATCGATTTTTTTTTTTTATTTATTAGATTTTAAATACAGCGATATGAGACCCCAGTGTAACGAGCTTGACCTTACATGCAGCAATGTAAGTAGTGTGTCAGATAATATTGAATAGGTTTGACATACGGTAAGCTGCTGTGTTAGCTTGTTTCAAACGTAAAATGTGAAAGATGTCATTCGGTTTTTAAAAGGGGATTAATGCTGACGACGATAAGTTTAGATTTTTTAAAAAAAGCAAGATATGATATAATATATATATATATATATATATATATATATATATATATATATATATAATAAAAAATAAAAATAAAAAATAAAAATAAAATAATAAAAATTTTTTTAAAATTTAAAATAAAAAATAAATAACTTTAAAAACAAAAATAAAAAAAAAAATAACCAAAAAAAAATTTAATTTTAAATTCCAATTACCACACAAATTTTTTTAACTTCTTTTTAAATATTTTTTCATTTAGTTTTTAACTGTATAATTTTTTAAAAAATTTTTTAAATATTTCACTTTAGTTTTTAATGGTGTGGATAATTTACATTTTTACTTTTTTGTATTTAATTTAATTTAAATCCCAAAAAACTTTTTTTTTAAAAAAACAAAAAAACCCAAAAAATAAATTTTATTTTTAAAGAAAAAATTAAAAAATATAAATTATAAAATTTAAAAAAAAAAAAAAAAAAAAAATTTTTTTTTTTTTTTTTTTTTTTTTTTTAAAATTTTTAAATAAAATTTAAATTTTTTATATTTTTTATAATTTCAGGAAAAAAAACCCTTTTTTTTTTTATATTAATTTAAGGTTTTAATTGTAAAAAATTTTTTTAACCCTAAAAAAAAATTTGGAACATTGGGGAGGAAAAAAAAATCCCTTTAAATTTAAAAAATTAAAATTTTAAGAAAAACGTTTCCAACCTTTTTTTTCAACTTTCCCCAAAATAAAATATTTATATTTATTAATTTTTTAAAAATAATAAAAAATAATATAATTTTTATTTTTTATTTATAAATTATTAAAAATTAAAAATTAAAAAAATAATAAAAATGGGAAATAATTTAAAAATTTAAATTTATTTTAATTTCCTTAATATAAAATTTAATATTTATTTAATTATTTTTTAATAATATTAAAAAAATTAATTTTAATTAAAAAAAATTAAAAAATTGGTAATATTTTTAAAAAAATAATTTAAAAAATTATTTTAAAAAATTTTCATTATAATTATTAAATATATATATATATATATATATATATATATATATATATATATATATATATATATATATATATAATATATATATATATATATATATAATATAAACAAAAATTAGGTTGATGATGGTGGCCAAGTGACAAAACGTCGTATGTAAAATCTGAAAGCGCTATCAATAACCTAGAAAAAGTTGCAATGTAAATGTGCAAGTAATTTTAAAATCCGTTAAGAAATAAGGCCAGAAAAAAAATAAACGATTTTCCAAAATTTTCTTTTTTTTAAAATCTCCGTAAATCTCAAAAAAATTAAAAAATTTTTTGTGGCTTTTTTTTCCCCTTTTTAATGATTTTTCATCAGGGTGAGAATATTTTCCCCCCCGCAACTTTTGGGCTTTCATCAATTTGGCATCTGCATCCTCTTACGCATCTGCAATAAATCTATGCGGAGTTTCATGCGGATGTGGATGTCGCACAAGAAAGAAATTAAGTGGGGCCGGCAAGTGGCGCGTGCCGTCCACACGTGATCCTTGACCAATAGAAGCGAAGATTCCGTTCGGTGACAATTTCCGACTTCGACGTATCATTTGTTTGGTAAAAAAATCAATTTTATGTTTAGTTCCGCTTTTAAGTATAATATTTATAAAATTTGGTTTTTGGGCCCCAAACAAGAATTGTTCAGTGGGTTTAATTTACCAACCTCTGCGTAAAGACTTATTTTAAAAAGGGGGGCAATA
The DNA here is from genome assembly GCA_019359885.1 of Listronotus oregonensis. Lineage (NCBI taxonomy): Eukaryota > Metazoa > Arthropoda > Insecta > Coleoptera > Curculionidae > Listronotus > Listronotus oregonensis. The sequence goes on from JAHBCN010000693.1 coordinate 444,800, forward strand.
TTCTTTTTATTAAATATTAAAAAACGGAAAGATAATAAAATAAATTTTAAAAAATACTAATCTTGCTATTTTCTTCCCAAAAACCCCATAGTTTCTTTAAAAAAAAAAAAGGCTGCATTCGCGGATGTAGGCGTTTAAAAAAACCCCATCCCATCCCCCTTGTATCTCTTAAAATTTTAAAAAACCCCCACTGGGGCCCCCTTTTTCTTGGGGCTTTTATATATATTTTTTTTATATAAAAAATATATATATATATATATATATATATATATATATATATATATATATATATTAAAAAAATTTTTATTTAAATTAAAATAAAAAATTTTTTAAAAAAAAATTTTTTTTAAAGCGTTTTAAAAAATTTTTATACAACATTCCCAAAAATTTGAATTGACGTAAAGATTTTTTTTAATGCAAAAATAATTTTTAATATTTTTTTAAAAATATTCAAATAAAATATGTGAAAAATTTTAAATTTTTATTTTTGTTTTTAAAAATTTTTAAAAAAAAATTTATAAGAAAGAAGAAACAATTTAAAATTTAAATTTTTAATTTTAAAAGTTTAATGGAATCCAAAAGGGTTTTTTTTTTTTTTTTATACGTTTATTTTTTATTTTAAAAAATTGTTGTTTTTTTTCCTTTAGTCTTTAAATTTAGTTTTCAAATATTTTTTAATAAAAAATAAAAAATTTAAAAAAATTTTGGCAATTTTTGGATATATTTTTTTAAAAAAATTAGTTTTTTTTTTTAAAAAGATTTTTAACTAAAATTTGTGCATCCGTATAAATTTTTATTATTTAAAAAAATTAAATACAAATCGAGGGTCCAAAATTTTTAAAAAAAACCCTTTTTAATTTACCAATTATTCCAAGGAGCTCATTATTTAAAAAATAAAAAAATATATGGAATGTTTTTAAAAAAAAGAAATAAAAAATTAAATTTGGAACAATTTAATTATTCTCTTTAAAAAAGTTTAAAAAAAACCATTTTAAAATTTAGACATATTCAAACTTAAAAAATTGTATAAAAAAAACATTTAAAAAAAAGGAATTTTGAATACAACGACGTTTCAACATATTTCTAAAAAAGCCCCTTTTTTTAAATTTACTAAAAAATTTATTTTTAAGTTAAACTCGATTTTATTAAAAAATTTTAATTTTTGAAAATTTTTTTTTTTTAAAAAATAAACAAATTTTTTTGGGAAATGGGTTTATTAACTTTTTTTTTATTTTTCTAAAAAAATTCTAGTTTTTTTTTTGGTTTTTTTTATATCCCTATAGTGGTAAAAATTGTAGTTTTTCCCCCCTGTAGATAACCATAGAATGTCATATTTTTGCATCAGTCAGTTGAATTTGAACTGGTCATTGTTGCCCGCAGCGCATAACCTTTAAACCACATATGTTTTATTTTGTATTGCGTTTTGTTTAAACTGACCAAATCATCATAAACAATATTCCTCTATATAGGTACACAATAAAATGATAAACGATATTTTAGTTCTGCTGGCAATGTAACGACTTATCGTAAATATTCAACCGCAACTACAACAAAAACCGCTGTTAAATCCCCGTTACTGACACCGTGTTTTTTCCACTACATCAAAATCCTTTATTCATAAACAGTTTTTCACCCTGCAGGGTTTTTCTTGCTTGCGTTAAAATGTTTTGGGTTTTTACCTTTTTTTACCGGAGGGCTTTTGGTGATAGCACCGGGGAAATTTTTTTAAGAATAAAACTTTGTGAAAAAGTTTTAAAAAAAGAAAATAAATTTTCTTTTGCTATTTTAGCCAGGGGTTATATGGTTAATTTTTTATTGGATTATTTAAGTTTTTTTAAAAAAATACAAGGATTTTCAAAAAATAAAAAGGAATTGAAAGGTTTAAACCAATCCAACGTGGCGGGTTTCCGGTTTAAATAGAGAAAAAACAATTTTTTGATTTTCAAAACAAAAAAAAACCTTTTTTTTGGGGTTTTGGATTTGCAGGAAGGTTTTTTCTTGATCAAACCCAGACCCTTGTCAAAATTTTGGAAAAAAATTTGAAATAGTCAAGACCCAAGAAAATGGCACAAAATCAATTTTTTGCAGTAAGATGGATTTAAATGTGGTTTTTTGCATTGGATTCATATTAACGTCTACAAAGAACAAATTTAATTAATGACAAATAAAAAACTGCAGTTGTGCAAAAAAATGCATTTTGAAGTTTGCAATTAAAAAAAAAATTATAACTAGGTAAATAATGATGGAAATAAATCCCAATTTATTATCGGGAGTTTTCGAGGTCGCTAAATACGAATATGACATTGGCATGGGCCTGCGGGTACCTGGTGCGCGCCTAGATTGGTGTAAACGTTGTCTTCTGGAGTATTACGACAATTTCTCTTGATATCAGCCAAATTTTGTTACTTGAGGGTTTTGAGGTCGCAAAACACGAATTTGTAAGGGCCTGTGGAGTAGCTGGTGCGCGCTAAGGATGGTGTAAACGTAGACTTTTGTAGAAAACCCAGAAGATTACGTTTAGACCGCTTTCAAATCTGTTAAAATTTGACACATGGGGTACCGTTGAGCGCATAATCTTCCTATGCAGATCAAAAATTTAAAAATATATAGGGTGTTGAGGGCCAGGTGGTGAATACGAAAGATCACGTGAAAAAATATCAATACGAGAATCGCAGAAGTATCAACAAAATCCACTATTTTTTTTATCTCTCTACAATATATGATACCTAGTACCTACACAAATTCTTTGTTTCTTAGAATCCCTGGTAACCAAGTATTTCTTCTTTTTCCACTTTTTTTGATATATTTGTGGGCGTAGCTTTCGGCCATCAAGGGTCTTTTGTCGCACGGCATAAAGAGATATTTATTTGAACGTATTTAACAAATAAGAAAAGCAATTGGGGAAAAAAAAAAAAAACAACACTTTCCGTAACATAAAACACTACTTTTTATCTAAAAAATTAATCCTGAATAAAGGAGGTTGTGTAAAATTCGGCCTTATTTCGCTCATCATCATCAAAATTCAAAATTTTAATTTGGGCCATTTTATTGTATTTATACGTGTAAAATGGCGAAAATTCAATAAAAATAGCAAGTTTAAAAGTAGTTCAGTCAATGAAGAGACAAAGCTGTGAATAAATCGTAATTTTCCTTGTGGTGCAATTTTAGGTCTTCGAGGATCTTTGAAAAAAAAAAAAAAAAAAAAAAAAAAAAAAAAAAAAAAAAAAAAAAAAAAAAAAAAAAAAAAAAAAAAAAAAAAAAAAAAAAAAAAAAAAAAAAAAAAAAAAAAAAAAAAAAAAAAAAAAAAAAATTTCTGTACAGTTTTCCCTTGTGGTGCAATTCTTAGGTCTTCGGGGATGCTTTCGAGCGAAAAAAGTTTATCAACATTAACAGGTGGGAAAGGGCTGAAAATGGCTCCTCAAGGCCCGAAAAATGGGTTTTCCGCTAATATCTGCCAAAATAGGCAAATTGGAGAATTTTTGTTTAAACATAAAATGAAAACCGCCTGCTAATCTACAAAAATGATGCTTAGTATTTTTTCCAAAAAACCAATAGTTTTCGAGATAACGGGACCTAAAAGTCCCCTTATTTCAGCTGCCGCTCAACCGCTAAAATGCCGCTATCTTCATGGATTCACTTATAAGCCGGCGGACGAATTGTTCCATTACTCGGACAATAATGTACATTTTTTAATCATTTAAAGTTTGTCGGAATGAGAAAAGCCGTACCTATCATTGCATATGAGTTTGGTTCCATTCTGATTTTTCTAGAATATTAAAAAAAGCGGTCAAAGTTTTTTTCACAATATTTTGAGAGTATCTCATTAATTTATTGATATTAAAAAAAATGGTTTGTTATTAACATTTCCTTTTTATAATAAGACCTTAGCAAGTGTTCAATGATCCCAGAAAATTTCCTTCACCATCTTTCTTGCGTTTTGATAAAAAATTGTTTTGCCCACCTGCATTTTTTTAGCCTTTTTCGGAGTTCTAGAAAATCTGTATGTTATGGATTTTTGACGGCTGCAAAAAATATTGGTGTTGCGAAAAAAATGACAAGAACCACTTTTGTAGATTTCAAGATGATCTTGATTTTTTGTCTAAACAAAAATTCTCTAATTTGCATATTTTGGTAGATATTTGCGGGAAACTCATTTTTGAGACTTTGGGGGCCATTTTCAGCGGGTACCCACGTCAGAATCGTGATAAACTTTTTCTCGCTTAAAAGCATCCGCAAAGACCTAAGAATTGCGTCACAAATGAAAACTGTACAGACTTTAGTTATTGGACTAAGAGTTTTTTGGTACTTGCCATTCTGATTTTTTTACCAATTCATTGTAGATGCAAATAAAGAGTTGGACTTATAAAATAATAAATATAATAAAATGGCCCAGATTAAAAGTTTGAATTTTTAGGAATATGTTGGGCGAAAAAAGGCCGAATTTTACCCACCTCTTTTATTATTAGTTGTTTAGCAGTATAAGACAAAGAAACTGACAGATCGAAACTCATTTGAACTGTATTTATTGTGAAGTCAGAGATTCTCGCGGCCAATAAGTATTTTAAATTGTCAAAACGGTCAAGTATAGTCAAGGGTAATGATAATAATTTGACAATAAATAAGTTTAAATTAACTTTGTTTTATATTTATTATAAAAAAATCATAAATATATTTAACAAGGCAGATTCAGACTATCTTCATTTTTAATGATCCAGAATGTGTATTGGCCATTGTATCGAATCTTTGACCACGCACACTCTAAGTGTGCAATGCATTTTACTTATCTGTCCAAGTAATTTAATAGCTTTTTTACTATTGTGTATTAAGCAACAAAAACCTCAACAAAACGCTTCTTAACTAAGGAACAAAGCACAAAGCGAACTACTATTGTTCATATTTCATTTCATACTTCTTTGAAACGACATATTTTTTCGTTCTCTGTTGTCCGGTGTTTTGCGCTATGACAAATGTGTCTTTGATTTATTTCCGTTAAGAATTATTGCTATTGCAGTTTCGAGAATAAATGCTTTATTGTTTTTGCAATATCTAATAAAATTATAAAACAGTTTTGATCTTTATGATATGTCGGCTTTGAATTTAAAAACTAGAGATTTTTTTCTTATAGAATGTGTGTTAGGTTCTTTTAGCGCACCTAAAAAGGATGTACTCTTACTTATATGTACAAATGGTAAAATTTTACTTATCGTGCATCGGGCTTTAAGGCGCTAACCACGAATCTAAAAAACGTCCAGCACCTCTGATTTTTAAGTTATAGAACTCCAAGTGGACTAACCTCAAAATAGACAATACATTTTAAAAATCCCCCTTCTTCTTAAAACAGATTACTATCAGATGGAAACATACACTGATTAGTCTGATTAGACACTTACATATTAAACAAATACACTGAAACAATATTTTATTCCTTGTTTTTAGTAAAAAACATCTCAAAAGAATCCAGTGGCATTAAAAAGAACTATAGGTCTTATTTGTAGATTTTGAAAAGTTAAATAGTATGTCGCTCGTAGTTTTGTGACAGATTGATACTTTGTTTTTTGAATTTAATTTTGCATATTGTCTGAAGGGTCTCTCTGTTTTATTAAGTTACCAACGTAAAATTTCTCTAGCATTTTCGGACAAATCTGTACATTTTTCTCAGCTAGTAAAGCTACTCTAGATAATTCCCACTTTTAAATTGACATATTCTACATAAGGTTTAAAAGTAAAGTTAGGTGTCTAATTAAAGTGTGGTAAAGAACAGTACAGGGCAGGCCTTGGCTGGAGTGGTTAATAAAAAAATTGATGGTGAATAGTATATTAGGAAATTAGCCGAATAATCAAGGTAGATTAGATTAGATTATTTGAGCGGAGATGGCAAAAATGACCTCCACCACTGCAACCTTGCCAGATTTATTGTGGTTTCTCCTATCGTTCTTTAGAGTACCTTGTCCAGGCCTGTCTTCTTAACTAGACTCCAGAGTCTTGACACTGGCCACTCCATATATCTTGCCGGTTTTGGCTTTTCCTCACCAAGCCTAGTAAACCTAAGCCTACATAGTGTTTCACAGTGGCACCATACATGTACGGCAGTTTCTTTAGCCTCCTGGCAGAACATACACAGGCTATCCTCCACCAGGCCTATTCTTTCCAGGTGTTTGTTAAGTTTGCAATGTCCTGTTAGTTGACCTACCGTTATCCTTACGACTTTACGACTGTGGCTCAGTAGGTCCGAGGTAAACTTAGCCGAGCAGGTCTTAATAAACTGCTTTGCCTGTCGTTGTCCTGGTGTTTGTAACCACCAGCTTTGAAACTCTCTGTCTACCCAGCTTTTGATAGATTCTTTAAGGAGGCTTGCCGAGATTCCACAGAATGGCTCAGGGCCTATCATTTCCATGGCTGATCCTCTTTTGGCTAGGTCGTCGGCCTCTTCGTAGCCTGGGTGGCCCTCGTGGCCTGGTACCCAGGCTACCGTAAGTTTGTTTGCCAAGCCGACTTTATTAAGGGTATCAAGGTAACATCTAAACTTTTTGATAATATGGTTTGTCAATAATTTGTACAGGAGTAACAAATGATACAAGGTATCCCAAAAAACTGTAAATAATTTCGAAATTTGACTTTAAACATTTTAAGTTCTCTTGTATAAAACAATTTCTAGTTGTCCAGTAACGTCGTTATATATTTACGACTTATAGACTTCGCAGCCGGAAGGCAATTTGGGTTTAAAGTGAAATGTAAATAATATTATAATAATAATATAAAATAATATTCTCTGCTCGAGTGGATTTTTGCTCCGATTTTAGGGGTAAATATTGTAACTTTTTTCATATTTCGAAAAATTAAGTCATTGATAAATTTGTAAACATCTGGTATTGTCAGTAGAATAAGCTATGTTTCAGATTTCCAAACTCTTAACAAATTGATTAACGCCATGAGTGTCTACTTAAAGGGTAATTTCGAAAACTTTTTCCTTACTTTTATATTTTTAAAGTAAAATTGAATTTTCAAAAAAATTTTAAGGGAAAGGTATACTTATAAGAAATTATATATTTGTAGATGTTGACTCAAGTTGCTGATAAGCCACATAGGCGTAACACACTATATTTTGTGAGAGTAAATAAATTTAAAATATAATAATAGTATATTATATATATATATATATTATATATATATATATTATATATATATATTATATATAATTTATATATATTTTTTTTGTAAATAAAAACTTGTGTTCAGTTACTCTATTCGTTGTGTCTTAATTCGCAATAGTCATTTTACAGGGCGTCCAAACCTTAATTTGCATCTGATGTTTTTCAGTTCATATTTAGTCGACAGCAGAGTCTGTTGGGAACTACTTTCCCGACCACACCTTGTACCTCAGAAATGGCATGATTACTTTCCCAAAAAACTAGCATATCATTGCGAAAAAACCGCCTCTCTCTATCTTTAAAAATTTGCGAAATACCTCGCAAAAGTACCCTGGATCCTGTACATTCCGTAAAATATACAAAAGTATAAAAGTGATCCAATTTTAACCCAAGAACTTCATCTATGTATGTTTTTACATAAAGCATGTTTTATTATGAGCAAAACAAGTCAAAGCAAGAAGAGACGAGCGAAAGAAGGGCATTCCTGCCGCGACGAAATGCTCATTTTCTTTTGAGTCCACGACAGGAGACGAGAAAATTGTTCCTTTATTCTCGACTTGTTCTGCGGCTCCAAAACTTTTACGAAAAACCGTTTTAAAGAACATGATGATAATAAAGGTGTCAAAATTAAAAAAAAAAAACTGAAAAGTGGAAATTTTTCCTATTTTAAAAATGCACCCTTTTCTGCGGCTTTTTTATATTTTAGTATCAGTGGAACGTTTAAAACAATAAAACTCCTTTAACGTTATTTCTGTAGTACATATTCAATAACCTAACTGTTGAATGGCTCGTTAAGTTTTTGTTTCATTGTGTAGCCCATATAATTTACCTTCGAAGTTTTCGTAGGGGTTAAGAAATCCCTCTTGAAACCATATTTTAAGCTAAAATTATTATATCTCCTTAATTTACCACCGAAGAAGTGGGCTAAAAAAGGCATATCAAATTTTCTCTAAAATCAATTAGTCCCGCGATGTAAAATCCGTCTCTAAAATGACTGCTGCGCTGGGAAAAATGCAGCCGGTGTTTGTCGCGACAATTAAAACAAACGACGCGTAGGCGTTAAACTAAATACAAATTAAACAGAGTTACTGAACCGACAGGAAATACACTTTTCAGTACGAGTTTAACAATAAAATACCATCAGGCTAGTCGGAAATTAAAATAAATGAAAAAATAAAACAGAAAGCAGCTTAATAAAAATCTCTGTATATGCATCAATAAATTTTAGCCTGGAAACGGACTAGAATTACTAAATGTTGGAATGATAAAATAAAAATCAAATTTAAAATACCCATTTACCGTAAAATAGCCTGCAAAAATACTGCCAAATAAAAAATTTAAAAAACATACATATTAAAATAGTATACCAGAAAAAACTGTTTAACATTTATAAACAAACAACTGTTAAAACTTTATATTTAACTTAAATTAATTCCTTGTAGGACTTAATAAACACTTTTTTTCGACCGATTGGAAAATAGCCATTTTCTAGAAAAATTTTTGGCCAGAAAGTAACTTTTTTAGTGGTTAACCAGGACCGGAAAAATACTTTTATTTACAACCATGCATGTAATAATGACATTTCACCTATCTTTGAAAGGTGGAAAGTTGACGTTTTTTGACTTCTAATTTTCACCCGGGTGAAAAGTGCTTACTTTCCACCCGGTTTAAATTTAAAGCGTCTATCTTACACTGTATGTATTGACACAAGTTGCGAAGCACGGCCGCCTAATAAAATTATTACCGGAACAATTTTTATAATTTCAATTTAAAATAATAGGAAATGAATAAAGTGGTTGCAAATAAAATAGTATACAAACCTCGGTGGAAAGTTTCATTTCTGTCTTGAGAAGTATAGCAGACTTCGGCTGCGCCTCGGTCTACTAACGCATCTCTCGACAGAAATGAAACACTTTCCACCTGGGTTTGTAATATACTATTGCCGGGCTCATTTGACTTTTTTTAGTCCCATTTGTCACTTTGCAATTGGGGATAAAAAAATATTTCCAGCATATCAACGTAAGTCCAAGAGGTTACAGTTGGTTCATGAAAAAAAAATGGCCCATAAATTTTTTGCTTTGACATACCACACCAGACTGTGACTTTTGGCGAATCTTTAACGTGTTCGTTATATTGTCGATGATTTTCTGTTGCCCAAAACCTGCAGTTATGGTTATTTACTTTTCCATTGAGGTGAAATGTGGCTTCGTCTGACATTATTAGTCTATCCAAAAAATGTATATTGTTCCTTACTAAATTTTGAATTCTCTGGCAAAATTCCACCCTTTGTGGAAAATCAGTTTCTTTTATTTCTTGTAACATTTGAATTTTGTATGGCTTTAATTTAAGTTCTTTTTTCATGATTTCTTGTACTGTAGTTTTAGGAATATGGACTGAACTTGAGATTTTTCTTGTTGACAATGTTGGATCTTCCTGAGTTATCTCCAGAATTTGTAACGTTTTATTTAGCAAATTCTCATTGTTTACTAATTTCTTTTTACGGGCTAAAGATCCTGTACTCCAGAATTTTCTGTACCAGATTTTAATTGAATTTTTTGTGGGTGGAGCTTTATTAAACATGTTTCTAAATCTTCGCTGGGTTTCTTTTACTGATTTGGTTTCGGCAAACATAATAACACATTTTCCTTTTTCGCTTGAGAACATTTTGCGCTTCCTAATTAAAATAACTTGTCAAAAATGACCAACAATGGCTGACAATGAGTTTTGTTGCTGTTATGGAAACGAGATAACTTTGTTTCCACAGGCGACTTTTCAAAAATCCTTTTAAAATAATATTCCTATTCGACATACAGTCAATTCTTTGGAGGTCAATAAATGCGTTATTTTTTAAAATAACCATAGCTTGTGTTACATTTTTTAAAGGGAAAGATTAAATTTTAAAAATATTGAAACATATACAGGGTGTTCTATTTAAAATAACAAAGTTGTCCTATATCGGAAAATCGGCCATTTTGTTTTTGAGCTAATGGAATGTCACATAAAAATGGTAAAGATACGAGAATAAACTTTAAAGAAATATAAGTATATTTGCGAAAACTGCATCTTGCTATCTTTATTTGTTCAAAAGTTATTCGCGATCAAAATGGGTCAAAATATGGACGGCCACCCTGTATAAAAAATAAGCTGCTTATTTAGAGAACTGCCGTTTTTATTTATGGTTGTTTTGGAAACGAACTCCAGTTGATTGGTATAATAAGTGTCAAATCCATGTCAAGCGAATAAATAGATCTGTTTTCCATAAGTAAAATATGGATAATTTGGATTTTGAAGAAGAAAATGACATTCCTCAAGAAATTTTGGAAGCAGCCACAAAAGCAGCTAATGATATTTTGCAGGAAAAATCTAAATTACAGTACGAGAAAGCTTACGATACATTGAAAAATTGGTGCCAATCAAAAAGCTTTAAACATGTAAGTGAAAACTTACTTATTTAGCTTATTTTCCTGAAAAATCTCAATTTGCCTCTTTGACGTTATAAAGCTTATACTCAATGCTGAAATCGAAGCTAATATTATTTTTTTGTATAATAAACTTGTTTATAATAACGTTTGCGTTTTTATTTTTTTACAACAGTTTCTGTGGAAAAATGGGGTCTTTGACAAGTCAATGTGTAAGAGAAGAAAATGCAAATACTAAAACAATTTTTATTTTTTTTAGTCGGGCAAGTGAACTACATCTTCTGATAGTCCAGCAAATCATATAAAGTGGGAAGGGGTGGTTTTGTTTTTATCCTAAGAATATGGCTGATTTCGTAAATAAATATATAGGGATAAGCATATTTATTACTTACGTATTCTTAGAATATACATCTGTCTTTTAGGAAATACTGAGACAACTGGGATCATCTTTAATGTTACGTCTGTTTAAGCAAAGCTTCTTAGTTTAAATTATTATTACACTAACGTAAAAAATCGGTCAGATACATTATAATCAATATATTTATTTATGTTTTAAATGCCATATGCTACGTTTACCAGCAGACTATTAGGAAAAAATAAATTACCTACATGCCAGAATTTATTTTATTTTGTTAATACAGAGAACTTGATTTTTTAAAATTAAAATAAAAAAATATATGCTGCTTAATACGTACACGTGTTGGAGATTTTAATATTGTTGTGCATATGCACCTAAAGCTACTTAACCTTTAACTTACCTTCTTTGACTCTAGTCAACTCCATAGATCTACACAAGTCCGAAGAACACGGATTGGTCTGTACATCCTTCCCAGGGCAGCTTTTTCTCGATCCTCCAGTTCCTGGAATGCACTGTCTCTTTCTAATTTTTAGGCAGTCTTCGTTGCATTCGGACCAATCCGACCAGGCAGACCAGCGTGGTGGTTCAACTATGTACAAAGAATATATGTAATTGATATTCAAAAAAATAAACATTAGTTAGAATTATTGAAATTTTTTAAAAAATCTGGTTTTGCAGGAATATATAAATTAATTAAAGTTGTATTAGATGATTGGTTGATTAAATTAGATAGTGTACATCAAATCTTACTATTACGTTTGAGATATACTCTAAATTGGGATTTTTGGACTCTGGACGTGCCACTTTCGGCTTGAGCGCATGCGCATCTTAAGATTAATTAATACTATACTGAAATCTTTTTCCAAATGTAGAATTTACAGTTATTTATTGACGTATAAGCAAAAATAAAGCTTTATATGATAAATTTTTGTGTTGAAAATTATTTATCTTAATAGTCTTATGCACCAAGAGCAACATAAAGTGGTACAGTGCTGCCGGCAATTTTTTTTTAATGGTTTGTTACGTTTTTTCTCTAAATAATTAATTTTATAGGTTTAAACAAGGATCAAAAATCTTACTTTTCAAAAATTTTCCAAAGTAGATGTTTTTATTAAAAAAGTACTTTTAAAAACTAGAACTTGTCTTCACATCCAAAAAATATATATATTTTTTCTTTTTGCAAAATTGAAAAAAAATAAAAGTAGTTTTTTGTCCATTTAAATTTGTAGTTTTAAAATTTTAAATAGCCTTTGAATTGTACATTTTCGACATTTTAATAAAGTTTTTTTCTTTGTCTTCGTTATTATAAGTTTTTGAACTTATTAAAGCGCCGTACCTATGTTTTTAACTTATGTTCCTATAGTTAGAAAAAATATTTCCGGAAAGCGAAACAAAATTTGCGCCATTTCTTCGTTTTTTTTCACTTTCAGTATAAACTGATATCATATTAATTTTTTTTAAATGTTGAGGGGTCATTCTGTTAGCTTTTGTTTCATTGCCTACTGCGCTTTAAAGAAATACCATTTAAATAAATCGCATAAAAAACCAATATCATTAATAGTGCTACATAATGGTTAAAAATTAATATGCATTTCTTACTTGACAAAGGGCAAAAAAAAATACTTCTCAAACTTGTCTAACTTTCCCTGAAATAATTTAAAAAAAACATTTAGAAATTATGTCAATACTTGTCCTTTAATAAAAAATATAGGGTCATTTTAAATTAACTTTTTGTGATTTCTCCTATCTCTTGAGCGAGCAAAGTCTCATTGATATACTTTTGATGAGATCAATTAGGAGATAAAGTGGACAATGATCCTGTTATAAAACTCTAAAAATCTTAGGGTTATTTGGTTATCATTAATATTTTAAAATTTACAAAGAAAAATTTTAATAAAACTATTTTTTAAGATTAGAATATACCGGGTGTTCCATTTAAAAAAATAACGTTGGGGCCGATAACTTTTTTAACTGACCCTGGATAATTATTCTAAAAACAATCATTTTAAAGAAACTTATGTAAAAAACGTTTTTTTGTGTCTCTTTTAACTAAGAAAATATAGGATCATTTTAAAATTAACAATTTTTTGATTTTCTCCCATATCTCTTGAGCGAGCAAAAATGTTTAAATTTTGATATTACTTTTTGGATAGCACTAACAATTACGGATACTAAAGTGTGGAAAATAGGACATCCTGTATATATAAAGCCCCTAAAATATCTTATTTGGTTATTTGGTTCTCCATTAATATTATTAAAAAAATACAAATAATAAATTAACTAATACTAGTTACCTTTTTGTGTAGTGGCTGTAGTGTGGTTAATTGTCTTAGCAGTTGCTAAATAATAGTGGATAAAGCATAAAAAGATGGTCAGAAAAAATTACAGACTTTTAAAGCCTTTTAGATAAAGAAAAATGTATGTAAAATTAAAAAAAATTCGGTGGTAATTTTTATTTTAAAAATAAAAAATGGGTATTTTTCAAGTTTTTTGTCAATAAAATGCGTCCATTTAAGTTTAGCAATTTCTAGTGATTTGTTTTATATTCTACGTGTAAAGACAAATAGTTAAAAAAAAATAAAAATAATAATAAAATATCAATTTTTGGATTTTTCGAATATTTTTTCCAATTTTTTTTTAAATCGAAAAATTGACATTTTATTTTTTTTTAATTATTTTGTTTTTAATTGACTTTAAGAATAAAAATATTTAAAAACTCAAAAAAAAATTAAAAATTATGTTTATTTTACATTCCAAAAAAGTGGAAACACACATCTAAACAATTACCGATTTTTGTTTTAAAGATGGCAAAACTGTAGTAATTTTTTTGGTTTACACTGGAATTATAAAAAAAATGATTTAAAAGATATTTGTTATCAAAAATATATAGTATATGAAAAACTATTGAACTTGGATTAAAAAGTAAAAAAATATTTAGTAAAATGATAAAAAAATACTATTATCATGCTTTTAAATGTATTTAACATACATTATTATTTATTGATCGTCGAGAAAACAATTTTTTTTTTGACCATCTTATTTATTATAAAGTGTTAAATATAGATGTGGATTGCGGGGAGTGGGTGTAATGCTGTAAAATATGTAAAATTATATAGCGTCTAGGCCTTACCCTTACCGTAGTTATAATCACTATCATAGTCGTAAGCGGTATCCAGCACCAATTCTTCTACGGAAGCAGTGAATGACACATTAAAAGCGGGGTTAGTACTAAAGTTAATTTAATAATATCTGCCCTACAATCGAAAAACCTAGTAACTCGACTTACTATGTTTTTGCTCTGTTTAAATATTTGAGATCATTAGACTGAGCTCTACCTCTGGCTATTTTTAAACTTTTATTCTGATCATTAGTTACAAAGATATTATGATCTAAGTTTTAGTAAGTAGACTTACTAAACATATCTATTTTAGCATGTCGAGTTACTTTTATCTTTTTGTCTAATTAAATAGTCAAATAAAAAAGTACAAACAAAAAATTTAGTAACTCATATCATAAAAATATTTTTCTTAAATTTCCCAAATAAAAATATAGTAACTATATGTAGTGTTTTTATACTTTAAATTTACGAACTAAAAACCTAGTAAATAGAGTTATGTTATTTTTAAATTTAATTTTACAAAACTGGTATTAGTAACTTCTATTGGATTTAAAAACATATCAATAAAACAATTAAACAACCTAGCAACTCTAGGTACAAAAAACGTACTACAAAAATATTTATAAGAATTGAGTAGTACGTCTAGTTAACACAATATGATTGGTGTTCTCAGCAGTATAAAGTAGTGGAGTTAACTAGATTTACTACTTTCATAAGTCAAAAAGGAGCAGCGGGCGTTTATTTAGTTTAGGCTAAACTTTCAACGGAGGAGGATGACTTCTAATCGCCCGAATAAATAATAAAAAACGGTATGTATCGTAATAAACTTTTTATTATATTTATAATTATATTACAAAAATATTTCTCAAAAATCAATCGAGTCGGACAAGGAACCAACTCCAACTTACAAAGAAGTCAGTGTTGCTGAGAAGAAAATAAGTAGGAAAACAAATAAAAATTAAACTTTGGAAATAGATTCAAATAAAACGGAAACTAAAACTTTTACCGTTGTATGAATCAAAATGCAGAAAAAAGTGTTTTGAAAAACTGTCCGCCGATGATCGAAAAAAAAATATTTATTTACTTTAAAGGACTTGACTATGGAAAAAGACAACTATTTTTTTAACAAGTTTATAGTAAAAAGAGATGTCAAATACTGAAAAGTTAACGCAGAAACAAACAAAAGATTTACTATCTCTTATAACTTGCCCTACATTTCACAAAATTATCCCAATTTGGCAGAAAATAATGAAACCTACAGCCCAAACCAGTTATCTACTAAGGAGTCAATTATAGTTCCAGCGAATGTTGTTCAAAAAAATGCGTCAATGATAAGTACATCGGCTCTTACTAAAATGCTGTCAGTATGTAAAACAATGTTTATCCATACCTTGGCTTTAAAACTGATGGTTTCATAACAAATTTTATTACAAGAAGAATAAATGACATGCCTTGTCTACAAGACAAAAGAGGAAAGAAACGTGGAGATCAAATGAAAAATATTTCTGAAGTCAATTATGCAAATGTTAAAGAACATATCAATTATTACCACCCGCAAATATCCCATTACAATATAATGCACGCTCCGCACAGAAGGTATTTACCATCTGATTTGACAATAAATCATAAGGATTTTGTTTTAAAATATAAACCTGTAAGTTACGAGAATTACCGAAAAATTTTCGAGAAAGAAAATATTGGATTTACAGCTCCCACACAGAGGGAATGTGCCTTTGTTCGATCTACAAGCAACACTCCCATGACGAACAAGTTAACGTCCAGTATTAAATAACAAGCCAGATGAAACTGGAAGTACTTGCTGCAATTCTGCAGAAACAGAAAACGTCGATAAATCCGATCTAAATTTATCTTCAAATGACATAAATAATACTGAATCATGTTCTGTCTGTGATCAATACAATCTTCACAAGAAAAGGTATACGAGTGCTAGAAAATGTTATACTGGAGACACCACAAAATTATGGGATGATGATTGGGAACTTTACGCTATTAACATGCAAAAGACATTGTTGTTGCCTGAAATGGCCATAAAGAATTCTTTTTTTGTTAGCAGACTCACAGTTTTCCATGAAACCTTCGCAAATTTAAAACCTAAAGGTCAAAATAAATGCATCTTGTGGGATGAGGCCATCAGGGGAAGAAATGGTCCAGATGTTGTGTCTGCATACTACAACGCTCTAATTAGGCTAAATACAAAAACAAAGCATGTCATTTTTTGGGCTAATAATTGTACGGCCCAAAATAAAAATTGGATTCTTTTTACGCTCTTGTCTAGTTTTGTCAATGATAGTTGGGGACCAGAAACCATAACTTTTAAATATTTTGAGCCTGGCCACATTTTTATGAAAGCTGATGTAAATCATGGTCAAATAGGCAAAAAATGGAATAAGTACTGGAGCGCAAGTACTGGATTTTAAGGATCTTAAAAAATTGATTAAGTCTTCAAATAAATTAAACGAGGTTATAAGTTTGCATGCCGAACATTTTAAACCTTTCCAAAATGGATGTATTCCACGAAAAAAGGGCGTCGCTCTTCCAAAATTAAACGAGATTAAATCAGTACAATTTTGAAGAAGCAATTGTAAGTGAGCTACTATCGCATATGCCTCCCCGAAAGCAAATATTTTGGTCCTGTTTGCCAAGTTCAGATAACGTGGATGATCTAGGTAAAACTGCAGCTAGTATTTAGAATTTAGGTCTGCATACTCATAAAAACATTCATTATTGTTTGCGTTTATTTTTCAAAGTTGTGACCAATAAAAGACTGTTTTTCTATTTGTATATTTACCTTTTAGTCTAATAAATCATTAATAACTTACAGTGGTTAATTTTTTTATTAAACATTTATCAAAAGTAACTTCATTAGTATAAATAATAACGTTTTTTATAGTTTTTCGTTAAACATTGTATTTTACAGGCTGTTTTGCTATATTACTTATAATAGTGTTTTGCAAATTCAATACCAGTTATATCTACTAAATAGGATTTTATATACATTTTTATAAAATTATTTTATGTTTTAGTAGACTAACTAGTTTTATTACTAGCAGACTATCGTCTATTTAGTTTCACCAAATCTATATACTATGTTTTTGTAAAGTAAATTCAGTTAATTTCACTTCTAACTCGAGTTACTATGTTTTTAATTTGCATATCTATAAATAGCGTATAATTAGTAACTCAAAATAATAGAATTACTATTTTTATACGTACAAAATGCAAGATTTTTTCGTTATTCTGAAAGAGAAGAAAAAATTATATACTGTGTATATTTTAAGTTATCGAAAACTTTATTTACAAACTAGCGGTAGGCAAGCACATTTTAAAAACTTTGGATCGACTTTGCCGAAAAAGTTGTTTTGAGAGTTACTAGGTTTTTAGATTGTAGGGCAGATCCATTACAGCCCTACAAATTTTAACTGGTTTTTAGTCAATTTGAAAACAAAAATAAAGGTATTTAAAAAAAAAATAGTAAAAACATCCTTTGAACATTTACCAAATTAATGCAGGGATCAAGATTAAGTACTGGCAACACATTTATTTCTTCTTCACATTAACTATCTGTTCTACTTCAATTTTAGTCTTAACTAGCTTTATTGACAATAATACATTTTACTCTAATAATAATCATTTTAACGATTTCTGTGAAAACAAGCGCAGAGTAATGCAAAATTCTATTTTTCAGGTTATACATTTTATAGGATTGTCCGGTCCGACGCACGCAGTGTGTATATTAAACAAAACGTTTCAGTGCGTTTCCCCCTATCATAAGTTCGATATCGTTTTTTTTAAAGGTATGAGATATTGTATAAGGTATGCAAATCCACATTGGTATTCTTATTACCTACAAAAAATCAAATGTCAAGTGGTTGCTGAGATACTCGGTTCTGAATATTGCCCTTTTTATTACTGATTGACTGACTCACCCACTCACTCATTCATTATCTCATCAAAATTCTAGGGCACTTCCCGAGGGAAAAGAAAATTGAAATTTGGAATGTAAAAAGGTTTTAGGACACAAGTAAAGGAAAAACTCTAAAAATTTTTTATTTTTACTCTAGCTAGGGATATGGTAATGATTTCATCGACGTTGATACCAAGACGTAATGTAGTATGCACCTACGTTAACTAGAAAAAATAAGTGACGAGCTCAGGTAGCTCTGTTTTTTTAATAAATAATTTCGAAATTGTTAAAAAAAAATGTCAAAAATTATATTATCGTTTCTGTCATCAACTATATCTTATTAAATACATTTTATAGATAGTGAAATTTAAGCTGGCAGAAGGCAGGATAGTGAGAGTTTTTACAAAAATAATTATTAAAATGTAAAAAAAATAATTAGTGCTATATCATTCCATCGACTTTTCAAGAATTATATTTATGTTTTATAAAGTATTTGTAAATATAAGAAATATTTTATTTCCTTTTGTTTTCATTTTTTATGTATTAAAAAAAGCTGCCATTTAATATCAGTATTATTTATACTTTTTATTAATTATAGTTACACTTTTTACCAGAATATTTATTTATAACATAAACTAGTCATTCATCATCACTCGTCACTTTCATCCAGAATTCTGTTGTTAATATCTCTGAGTTAAATAAAATAATACGTTTATATTTGCTGATACTGCAAATTGCGCAGTTTAATTCTTCCATTTTTCACGAAAAAAACAAAAAGATATTAAAATTTTCAAACACTGACACGCACGTGTAATCGCAATCGCATAGATGGTCCAAACGTGTTTTGGAGCATCTATATTTCCCTCTTTCTCTATGTATCTATATTTTCTGCCTTTCTTAATTTTATGCTTCTCATAACTAATAGAAACATTCGACTTAAAGGCAGAAACAATGTTATAATTTTTTGTTTTTTTATTAACATTTTTCAACAATACAGATTATTAATGCAACATCATCATAGTGGCAGAAGTAATTTTTTTTCCTCTTATAATATATTTTCAATAATTATTCTCATCTGCCTGCCTATGAAGTAATTTATTTTTCTATATATCTTAAAAATAAAAAAAAATACTCTAAAACACAGTAGGAAATACTTCTGTCACTAGCATTAATGTTTTTGTTATATTAAATACAATATATTAAGACTATCGACAGGAGCGATAATATCGTTTATGACACTTATTTGTATTAACATTTTTTGCAAGCTCCTATTTGATATTGCAGCAATTAATGAATGGCAAAAATTGTTTAAAATCATTATTTTACTTAATACTCTAATATTATCAACCTCTGTCAGACGATGAAATCAAATAAAATTATTAGAATTTAAAATGCTTTACGATAATAAGGAAAATAAGGGCCAAATTCCTATCCAAAAATCTTGGCCTTTTAAAGTACTGATATTTAAAATTAAACAAAGGTTTGTCGATAATTTTAGGCTAAATAAATTACATACACAACACATCCTCCTTGCCTTTAGGATACAGTACTAAGTACTCGTACCAACCTATAAAAAATAAATATTTATTATCGACAATTTTTTGCCTACACTGTACTACAACAAAATTAAATTTTCTCATTGTAAATCGTATTTTTTAAACAAGCAAATTGTATAAAGACTTGTAAACTCTATCTGCTGACATACTATAGGATAAACTATAAAACACTTAGTGACTCTTTTTGTACTAAACATCCAATATTTCAAAGTTGTTTTCAAAAGTTCGACCACCTCTCTCGTAATTTTTAAATTTCCCCCATAAATTAAAAACTGAAAGCCTGCCATTAGGACCATGTTTACTACAAAGTACAAGCCATGTTCGGTGTTCTACTATTGATTAAGCCGAAAATTTATTGCTGTTATTAGACAGACCAACCCACCATTTTATCATAATTTGAAGAAACCATACCGAGCATCATTGAAAGCCGTAACTCACAGGGGGTATAGCGTGATGAGATGATTAGTTAAAAATTGATTTTTGAAAGTCAAAAACACCGCCTAAACAGATGGACTGATGTGAAAAATTCTATAGAAGGAAAATATGACATAAAAGTAAAATTACTTGGGTGTAACGGTTATTACTTTTATCTTTGGACAGAGCCATATTAATAACTAAATTTTGTGGGTACCACATGTTAAAAATGTTACGGGTTTCCGTATTTGGAATAATGGTTAAGCTCTCGTACGGTCGTAAATATTATAGATGCATTAAAATAAAAATGTAACAATGCAAATATTTATGTTTCCTTCTCAAAGGAGGGTGAGTGTCGGTTGTTTTTTATTTTATGACTAAATAAGCACCTGCTACCATCAGACATGCTAGCTCTAACTTAACTTTTTTATGATTTATAATTTTTCTAAAGACAATTTTTAAAACAAATTTAAATTATTATATATATATATATATATATATATATATATATATATATATATATATATATGTATATATATATATATATATATATATATATATATATATATATATATATATATTATATATATATATATATATATATATATATATATATATATATATATATATATATATATATATATATATATATATATATATATATATATATATATATATTATATATATATATATATATATATACTTATATGTATGATAAAAAGTTCTGCATCTCGAAAAAATGTAGTATATGAGGAGAATTTTTCGTTTTTTTTTTATATTGGGTACCCAAAATATAAAAAAACATGAAATACCATCAAGAATAAAATAACTTTATCGTTTTAAAGTAAAATGGGAAACAAAAAAAGGTTTTAAATCCTATTCAGTGCTTACATAAGAAACGTATTAAACAAAAACATTGCACAACAAAAAAAAACTATTATTTATTCAAATACGGATGAAGTGCTATTACAGTACCGGGGACAAAAGTAGCTTGAGTTCTTTATGTAAGTACTAAAACGGATTTTTTTTTTGCCATTGTACTTTAAAACGATAAATAAAGTTAGTTTATTCTTAATGGTATTTCATGTTTTTTTTTGTTTTTTGGGTACCGTGTATAGAAAAATCAAAAATTGTCTTCGTAGACTATATTTTTTCGAGATGCAGAACTTTTAATCAAAAATAATTTTTTGTCTAAAAAACGAAATTTTTGTTCCATTTGTCCAATTGGGATGTCTATTCGGGACATACTGTATATTTATATATACAGGGTGATTCACGTTAGTGTTATTAAAATTTGGGAACCAAAAAATTTTTGAAATTTCATACGGCCATAACAGGTAATAAGCTAATTTTAAAAATATTTTTTGGCGTGGGATTAACGAAACCAACGGAACATTGTAATTTTAAATGGAACACCCTATTTTTTTAAATTTTGATTCTACAAAATTTTTCAAGTAAGTTTTATTAACATATTTTTATATATTTCCAAAAAAAAAATTATTTTTTTTAGGAAAATCATAATTTTTAAAAAAAGGTTTAATATTTACATGCCCGAGGTGGACTGGAAATTTTTTTTGGGGTTAAAATCATGTATTTAAAAGATCTACATGTTTGTAGCAATATATCCACAGGGTGCCCCAAAAAAATTTGCATTTTTACCGATATTAAATAATGATTAAACTCAATTTTTTAAAATACAACATACGTATTTTATTCCATTTTTAAATAGACCAATAATTTACCTACAAAATGTCCTTTTTTTTTATAATCGCCACCGTTTTTTAAATATAAAAATTTTAATTTTTTAACTTTTATTTCTTATTAATCAAACAAAATTAATTATTTTTACCTTATATGTCAAATAGTTGTCAGGACAATTTAAAATACAAACTTTCATGGCCTACCTAGGTAAATTGTAAATTCCGGCGCGGCGGTGGTTTACTGTAGATAGTATTTAAAAACAGGGAAAAATTAAAATTCGTTTGTATTTAAAAAACGGTGGCAGATGGGTATAGAAACATGTATGGACATTTTATAGGTAAATTATTGGTCTATTTAAAAAATGGGATAAAATACAGTATGTTGTATTTGAAAAAACTGAGTTTTAATCATTATTTATTATCGGTAAAAATGCATTTTTTTTGGGGAACCCTGTAAGATATATTGCTATAATAGCATGTAGATCTTTTAAATACATGCATTGTCTAACCCCATAAAAAATTTCTAGTATCCAGCGCGGTTAGGCACCTAAATATTAAACCTTTTTAACATGGTGATTTTTCCTTAAAAAAATAGTAATTAATTGTTTTCTTAAAACGGTAAGATGTAGGTATAGGAAGATGTTAATAAAACTTACTTAGAATTTTATGTAGAAACCGAACATGTAATAAAAAACAGGGTCTTCCATTTAAAATTAAATGTTGCCGTTGGTTTCGGGTTGATCTGGCAACACTGCAATTGCCAAAATTTTTTAAATGTAGCCTATTACCTGTTATGGCCATGTGCCAAATTTCAAAAAATTTTTTTTCTTGGTTTTCCAGAACTTTTAATAGGGGACTAACGTGAATCACCCTTTTATATATATATATATATATATATATATATATATATATATATATATATATATATATATATATATATATCTATATAGATTTTATAAATCTCTACAAAAAAACTTCATATACCATTTTTTTTGTTGGAGTAACCATTTTAGAATAATCAGGCGAAAATAATTTGGTTTTGGGTTTTTTATTAAATGGGAAAAGTTAGGAGAAAGATAAAACAAGCTAAGTAGTGGCAAAAAAACACAAAATTTACCTAAGCTAATAACACTTCCTCAAACTGATGTCCACTTTGCAGTCTACAACAACGAATATTGCTGCAACATTGCGGGGGTAATATTATTAATTTCTCGCCAAATAAAATTTTCAGCTCATCAACGGAATTTGGTGCCGTCACATATACTTTTTTTTTACGTGACCCCACAGAAAAAAGTTTAACGTTGTGAGGTCAGGTGACCTAGCAGGCCACTTAGTTGTACCCCTGATATAGTCTTTTTTGCTTAATTATTTAAAAATGCCTACTCCAACAAAAAATGGTATAGGAAGTTTTTTGTAGAGAACTTTGAAATCTATTAAACGGTAATAAAAAAAATGCGGTGTTGCTATCCTTTTTTGAATTTGCTGCAAAACTGGAAACGCTGTAAAAATATTTCTTTGGTTTTTCTTTGTTTTGGAACTAATGCTTTTACTTTAAAAAAAAAAAAAAATAGCCTATGTAATTTTAAAAAAATTACCCAAAAATATATATATATATATATATATATATATATATATATATATATATATATATATATATATATATATATATATTTATTATATATATATATATATATATATATATATAAAATTTTATATATATATATATATATATATATATATATATATATATATATATATTTTACCACTTCGCCATTTGCTTTGCCATCAAATAGACAGATCTACAGACAGATGGAAACCGAAACCTATGTTCGTAGGGACCCCCCAAAGTAAAGATTTGCAATTTTAAAAAATTCAAGTACTTTTCTTAAAGCAAAAAAAGGAAAAATTTTAATAAAGTGTATCCAGAACCGACGTGTACAAAATGCCAGTAAACTAGGTCAAATTAAGTCAAATTGGTTACTACTGAAATTACTGAAATAGAGACAAATTTTAAGAACATTGTTTTCTTCTACACTTTTCTAGTAGTAACATGCTGAATTTTTTTATTTGGTAACTGTATAGGTTTAATAATTAAATATTGAAAGCAAACAAAGAAAACATTAAAAAAGTTCATGCGGTAGGCCAAGTTTCGGCCTACCGCACCGCACCTACGAAATGTTTCAGGCTTTTTTCCCCTATTAGAATTTTGGTCTCCTTTCACATATTATTATCTGTGGAAAAATTGAGAATAACAAATTAGTCTTTTTAATAAAATAAAAGGTAAATTAAAACTGTAGAATCTAAAACAATCGACAAAATAGTGCTTTTACTGTGACCGGACATTTCAGACTTATATGATAAAAGATATAAGCTCATTTTCGTTTGTATTGGGCCTAAAATCTTATTTATTAATTGATATACCTTAACGGCTAATTTTAATAAATCTACCTTATATTTTATATCTTGCAAATTCCAATGTTTTAGGTACGTAAAAAATTTAAATCTGGTATCTATTTAACTGTGATTAAAAAAGTTTTTAAAAACAAAAAGTTAGCTTAAATGAGACCTATATTAAAAAAAAAGATATACATAATTTCTACTAGGTAACTCCATTTAAATTAGATTGCAATTTACGAGTATAATATTCGTTTATACTTTTTCTAAAAACACCAACAAATCGATAGATAGCTCAAGCAAATAAACTTTTATTAGCTCTACAAATCTGTTAATATTTTAACGTTATTGGAAAGTATTGGTCAATAAAATTACCTTGCGGGCACAGCACACAATCTTTAGTCCTTTTGACGCTGGATCCCTGACAAGGAAGGCCCCCATTACTCGGAGCAGGACTATTGCAGGTTCTCGTGCTCATTTTCCCGGTTGCAAGCACATCGCCCGGACACCGGCAGTCGTTCCAGGGGCCCCAGTTTGACCAGCCACCATTAACTGAAAAGAAAAATAAAATTAAATTAAGTGCATTCTACGTTTACCTTTTAAACAGTGGTGTTCCTGAAGGCAAAATCATGCATATGGTGTGTAGCAAATTTGGCTTATGGTACATTCCACAATAATTCGTTGATTTCTCGACCGCAATAAAATTTAAATGACAACCCTCAGTAAAAAACCCAGCCATAAATAAGTTGCCTAACAAATATCCATCGTGTAGGCACCGCACTTTTGAAAAGATACAGGTCCTGATTACCTACTAATATCAATAGTTTGGATGATCAATAAGACACACGAAAATACTTTGACAAACTCCAAACGACTGATGAACTAAGATAAAAAGACTCTGCTTTATATTGAACACCTGCAATTTGCCTTTAATCTACATAATATACCAAAAAGTAGGTACAATAATAAATAAAGGAATTTTAAAGTTCGAACCTACATGCGGGTACCCAAAGTTTATTGAGTTTTACAACTAACAGTAGCAGGTAAAACGAAAAATCAACGAATTATTGTAAAACGTACTGTACATGTATTGCTATTTCGTTTTTATACAAGATAGAGAAATGAAAAAGTGAAAATGGTCTTAAAATCGACGATTTTGCTTGTGATTTATTTGTTTTAATTTTGCATGTTAGGAAACTTTTTGCCACCAATTTTTTTCTGCGATCGTTTTTCAGTTACTAACCAAAACTTTCACTTTTAATGAAGCGAATATCTTTGATTTTTTGTTATTTAAATAGCTTTTTAAATTCCCTTTTTAACAATACCCCACTTCCCACTAAACAATTTAAAAAATATTTTAAAAAAATAATTTTTAACAATACATTTGGTAACGATGGCTCAAAGCCTCTTCAAAGCAATTTGTGTTAATTTCCTCTTTGAAGATATGACATAAATGTATATTTTGCACAATACTTTAAAAAATATTAATTTTGTTTTAGTAAAAAAATATTTTGACGATACTAAATCTAGGCAATTTGACAAGAAACAAAACATAGCAATTAGAAAATATGGGTTAATGCATACTAACGAAAATGTTGGGTACATATATTTGTCTCTTGCTAATAGATTTTACAAACGATCGAACGAAAAACAAACCTAAATATTACCTGCTTTTAAACCGTACATCTCGGCCCAAGAGTGTATTTAAATAATTTTTTAAAATATGTTTCGAATCCTAGTCGAGCCTATTTTATAATGAGAGTACCTAAATTTTAACGCAAAACAAAGAGTATTAACAAAGATAATACTACTACGGATAAGATGCACCATTCAATGGTATATTTTTGATACCCCTAATGGACTTTGGCTAACGCGAGCCGATGTCCATCGAGAGA
Organism: Listronotus oregonensis; assembly: GCA_019359885.1. Classification (NCBI taxonomy): domain Eukaryota; kingdom Metazoa; phylum Arthropoda; class Insecta; order Coleoptera; family Curculionidae; genus Listronotus; species Listronotus oregonensis. Next base: position 470,727 of record JAHBCN010000693.1, read on the forward strand.
TTTTCGCGCTATCCTTGAACGAAAGTTAAACAGTGTTGCCGGCAGGCCTTTACTATTGGCGTGATGAAACGCGACTAGAAAATGCACAATCCATTTAGCCGCCCGCTTTCGCTACTTCATGTTCCGAATAAGGTACAAGCGACAGACATTGACAATGTCGCACATGGTTTCGTACTTCGATTCGCTGGGGCAGGGGTTACCGACTTAATTTTATTCGCATTTACGGAAGCATTGATATCTCCGAACTGATTCAAAACGCCCCATTTAAATGAACCATCTATTCGTAGTAGTATTATCTTTGGTATTAACTAATTAAAACTAACCAGAACATTTTCTGGCTCAGGTTCGTGTAAATGCTGTTAATTCGAAGAAGATAATACTTTATTAGAAGAATCTCCAAGAGTTTTTATTACATTATTATTATTATCTTTAATACATATCCACGTTTCTTCTGACGACAATTATTAATTGTGATCTTTAAATTTAAATTGATTTCATACTAGTAGTATTTTATCCCCTTGACTACTACTTTTTCTTAATTTTGCACATCTACTTATCTTAATTTTGTCTCGAATTTGACGTACTAGTTGAATATTAAAATAAAACTAAAAATCTTTACCATTATATTAACTACAATACACCTCATAATCTTATAAGTTTTAATTCCAAGAAGATTTTGTGCTATATTGGGCTGAGTTAGGCAATTTTCAAAGTGCATTAAAATGGGATTACCTGATATGTCCCTTTTTGGGAATTTATTTACAACAACAACACCTATCTTGGCTTAAAAACACTGTTTAAAATTGCTTCATTGGTTTGTGATACGCAGGTTACACAGAAAATTTTTGCAAAGTAATATACAACAATATGAAAACAAAATTTACATTATTTTAAGTCAAAGTCTAAGTCTAACCAAAACGCCAGTCGGCTTAATGGGTATTTCCAACTGACCCCAATCAGTTAAAGTACGCAGTCCTGCAGTGTTGGGAAAAAGATAATTGCGTGTTTTTTTTTTTAAAGGGGGCAAATCACAACGTTTTCATTGGAAGATCAACGGACAGTTAATGCTGTTTGGTACACTACAGTTTACTTGCCTGAAGTGCTGGAAAAAGTTCTATTGGTGCGTCCAAAAAGCAGCATAGTTTTGCACCACGACATGGCATTCATTTTTACTAATTGGTTTTATCGAATGAGTAAATGTACTGAGTTACAAGCAGAATATTTTAAAAAATAATAAAGCAATTTTTCTACCCAAATAGGTTGTATTTCTTATAGTCTGAGAGCCGAAGAGGATCGTTCTTCACCCATCTGTTAACCGGATGAAACCCATTTTTTTGTTAATCTTACACAGTAACAAATGCATTTTGACTATATTGCCTATCAAAATATGGTCAAGACTATTTTTAATTAAATTAACTTTAATCAACTTTTTTTTAACTTTGACTAGCTGGTCTTGCCCGCTTATTTTTAGTCAAGACTATCTGGCAAGCAGGTACAAACAGGTAAGTTTTTATAAGTGACTATTATTATTTGAGAATAAAGATAATTAAATATAAAACGCGTTGATATACTCTTGCCAGCAAAAAAATGTTCAAGCGACACGTGAACGCATTATAATTATTTTATCAATAGCTAAATATTTAATATGGAGGTACTAAATTATTCGCTAAAATTAAATGTTGACAATTGTTGGTTTATTTTTAATTTTCTGTAAAATTGTAAAAATGTAGCTGAAAATAAGGATTTTTGTAAAGGACTATTTCAGTTATAAAATTATTGATTAAAATTTAAAAATGATGTATAAAATGATTTTTTACGAAAGTTTAAAATTTTTCTCTTTATTTACTTTTAAAAACTGTTATTTTACCGTAACAAACGGAATGATAACCAAAAAATTTTAGAGATTCTCTGGTTAGCTAAATATCCTTGTATTTAAAATTTCTTTGCTTCCGAAAATTCAACATTAATGAGCAGTTTTTAAATGTCTTATCATTAAAATTAATAACAAAATTTTGTTGGTAACACAAAAAAACACTTTTTAACCTTTTTTTAATTTAATTTTAAGTGACATTATAAACTTCAAAGCTTGACAATAGGTCAATTGAACATTTTTTTGCTGGAAAGAGTATACTAACGAGTTTTATATTTAATTATCTTTTTTTATTCTCAAATTATAATAGTCACTTATAAAAACTTACCTATTTGTACCTGCTTGATAGATAGTCTTGACTAAAAATAAGCGGGCAAGACCAGCTAGGCATGTTTTGTACGGTTCAAAATTTCAATCTATATAAAATTTATTTAGTTATCAGTTATCACGTAGTCAAAGTAAAAAAAAGTTAATTTAATTAAAAATGGTCTTGACCATATTTTGATAGGCAATATAGCCAAAATGCATTCGTGTAAGTATGTATGTGTAAGATTAACAAAAAAATGGGTTTTATCCGGTTAACAGATGTGTAAAGAACGATCTCTCTTCGGCTCCTCTACTATATAGTTTGTAGAAGAAATTATCGGTGCGACCTACGTGTTAATCGGTTATGTTCCGAACCACTGTGACACTATTGGGGAGAATCACTAGGTACTAAAATTATTGCACTATGCCTTTTCATTAATTAGCTGTACTTTGTGTGACAAAGTCTCTTTGGCAGCTTTGATCAAAATTTTTAATTACGTATTGTTAGTCAAAGGTGTTCTTTAATTAATTTTAATTATAATAATTTTGAACTAAACACTTATCTCGGCTAGAAGACAATGTTTAAAATTGATTGATAGCTCATATTATTAAACGGTTATGTTGCTCGAACCTTAAGCTATTAATTATTTTTCAATTACAAACTGACAGCGTTTAAGTAAAATGTTAATTGGAAATTACGAAATTCTAGTTGGGTCTTTATTACAGGTATAATATATCTCGGTAATCTTTCTACCTTGATAATTTATGTTTTAAAAATTGGTGAGAAAACAATTTTCCCGTATAGTGATGGCATTTAATTAACATATTAAATTATGAAAAAATATTATTACATGTGTTTCTATTTTAAACAAAGATGTTATTTTTTATTTGATAGGCTTAAAGTCGCCTAAAGCCATAAAGCCATAAATGGAAAACATGTTGAGTCTTAACTAAAAAATATAATTTAAAGAGGAGATCTTTAAAACAATTAAGCTGTAGCCCCACTAAAATATCCTGGTGACACTACTTTTTAACCGACTTAAAAAAGGGGGCTGTTAATTCGACACGTATATATGGAATATTACTAGAGCTGCAATGTATTTACTTACATACAGAGTGTAAAAAGTATGATGCTTACGATTTTAATAGGCAATAGTGGAGCTCAAAACAAGCCAAAAAGTTTATATGACATATGTGTCTAAACGACATCAAACTTACAAACTTTGGAAGTAATTATGTCTAAAAAGCTTAACAATTGGAAATTTTTGTCTTAATCGCTTATCCGTAGATTCATTTTCTAATTAAATAAACTAGGTTTTAAATGTTTCAATCGATAAGTAAAAAAAATCCCCCAATTAAACATTAGAAAAACAATTGACAACAGCGCTAGCCAAAAGCCTCGTGTAGTCATGCATTGTGCGTACTGGTGGAAATATGTTTTTTGTCCGTTGTAGTCAAAATGTTTTTAAATCGGTAAAGTATGTCGATGTGTTATTAATTTACGGCGAGGCAAACCAAAATGCTAATCCAAAACTCAAATTAATCCTGAAAGATTTCTACGACGGCTACATCCATTTAGGACAACCACAGTGCAGGCCCACCAAAGTCTTGAAAGCGGGATGTATGCAACCGAGAAATCTTATTCTTCAAGCAAAATAAAAAAGTGCTGTTTTAAAACATAATAATTTGTGTTCTTAAAATGGATATTCAGCTTAATTTTGTGGTAAGTACACCTTTATGTAAATAAACATCTCGTTAAAAAAAGTTTTTATATGTAAACCTCTCAAAAAACGTTTTACATTCAAATGTGATGAAGCAAGCGCGGTGTTGCCAAATTTTTTAAACTTTGAAAAGCCATATGTCGAAAACAATTAATTTTTGACCCATGTGTTTTTGGCTTTTTTAACTTGTTTTAAGCTTCACTATCGCCCATTAAAAGCGTGAGCTTTTTAGACCCTGTATAATAATCTATTCAGGTTTCTTTTTTTATTGGCTAACATTTACTTCAACTAAGGGAACAGTAAAGATTTCGTCAAAATCGGTTTAGAACTTCTTATGATATAGACTAATAAGTGACTTATTGATCCGAGCTATGGGTGTAGTGTCAAAGGAAAACATTTTAAATTTCAGTGCATGCAAAAAATTCGTCAACAAAATCTTTAAATATTTACAAAAAACTATTACTACTTAATCCAAAAACAATATTCCACTTTTTACTAACAACTAAAAATAAAAACATAAAAAGGTTATTTAAAATAATAAAAATAATTAAATAATATACTATGTATATTTTAATAATATACAAAAAGGAATTTAAAGTAAGTACGAAACAAATTAGGGGCCTAAAATTTTTTTGGGGTCAAAATCAAAGATGGTTAAGTATTTTTTTTTCATTTTATTTTCTTTCTAATAGTTTGTTTCTCGTTTAAATAAATTATAGAATAAGATATAGGTTATATTGGATTTCTTTGCTGGAACTGACCTAAAAAAAATTGTAGATTCCCAATTTGTTTCTTACTTTTTTTTAATTTTGTGTTTGTTGGTTAACTTAGCATATAAATATATATCTTGAACACCCATACAGTCGACGGTTGCTTAGTTCCCGGCCTATACTCATGGGACCATGATTTGTCACTTGTAACAGTTTCCGACATGCGTTTTAAAGCACCGCCGTTGTATTTCGTAAGCATTTGTTTGCACCAGTCGACACGAGCATCTTTTTAAAATTTTGTTAGACTATGTGAAATCCAACTAGAACAGACATTTTTCACGGGCAAATGTTCGTGCAATATTTAATATATGCTGGTGGAACTAATGCCTAAAACTGTTTCATTCTCATAGTATTATACATAATGATCCTTTATTATTAGTTTTTGCACAGCATGAATGTTTTCTGATACACCAACTGATTTTGCAATATCTTCACGACACGGTGACTGAACATCAGCATTTCACAGAGGCATAAGTTAATGCCATGTTTTTGTTAATATATATTTCTCAATGTACTGTAAAAACACACACAAACTTCATTCAAAAAGTTATGGTCCAAAAGTAAAACTTTTAGCGAAAGAGTGGGATGGCTTCTGAAAACATTTAGTGTCGACTAATGAGATTGATTTCAAATGTTTATAATGTATTATTTCCTTTATTTTTAGAAACTAGTAAGTTGCTTTTAATAAAGAACAACTCTTGCCAGCGATTCATTTTGTAAAAATGGTGATTTATGTCGGAAATAATAAAAAATTATATGAATTAAAATTCCAAGTATAATTGGCAATGGATTTATTGCGTCCTATTTTTTTTATTTAAATTAAAAATAGAAATTAATAAATTAAATTTAGTTTAAACAAAAACATTAAATAAAACTAAAGTAAACTCAAAACTTTGATATCGGTTATAAGAAAGATTAAATTCAAAAAAAGACTGTGGAAAACCCAAACTAGTTGCTTGTAGCTTATACATCTACAAAGGTCTGTTTAACAGAAAACTTTGGAATTCCCATTACTGGTTAGCAAAACTGCAGCCGACTGAGTAGCCCAAATCAAAGCATAGTTAAGCCTTTGAGTTAAACTAAAAGTTTTTCTTTTTCGTCTCTGTCTTTGTTGGTGTACGAATTTAATCTGAAAAGTTTAAATGTGTTTTATAATTGATTTTTCTATCCAACTGGGTTTTCTTTGATTTAATTCAAAATAAAATATCTTAAATTTTTATTAAATGTGTTTATGTGTAACATGTGGCTATTGTATTACAGCGTGGCCATGTGGGAATTAAATTTTACTGTAGATTTAAAAAATACCCGCTACACAATGATTTTACTAACTATCACATAAACAATTGATTTCGAGTTTGCTATAAGCTCAAAGTAAATGCGAAATTTTGGTAGAGCCCTTTTTGTTCTAGCGCGCCAGCAGAACAACAGACAGACCGACGATAAGATAACTTAGTAAAAAATTCTTAATTTTAAAACTAATTTCTAAAAGAAAAATACTTATAACATTGTTCTGCATGAAATTCCTCCCCGCCAAACTTATGCTTACTTCGACATCTTCTACCTATGTCACCTTTACACTTACCCCATAATTGTTGTATCGTGTATAAAGTTCACAGAACATATATTTTTTCTTATTAACTGTTTATTACCACTGCGAAGACAAGTCTAAAGGCAGTTTATCCATTAATGGAAACAAACAACCATCTGCTCCCGTGGGTCATGCTGTAAATTTAAAAGACACGAAAAAAATATGCATATATTACTCCAAAGCATGAAATGCATAGATTATGAATAGAATACCAGTGTCGAACTAGTAGTTGTTACACTAATTACAGGACTGCAGAATGACTATACAAAATATTGTTTTTTTAAGCGAGGGGGACAGAAGAGTCGGAAACCAACATATCTCATTATAGGATGGGTGGTACTGTGGTTTACAAAATGGTTTGCTAAAGCCTTAAAAAGAGAAGGCAATGGTTTTCCTTATTTGAAACAAAAATTTGAGCGTATAAGTGATACAAACTAAAAAAAAAAAATAATTTTTGTTGGGTCGCAACACGGGAACTTTTTAAAGATGATAATTTCAAAACCACACTTTCAGCAGATGAAAATGGGCTATTATTGACTGCCTTGCAAAGTACATAAACAATTTCCCAGGTAACAAGAACCTGAAAAAGTATACAGATATAGTTGGAAAAATTATCCACTCTTCGAATCATGTTGCAAAATGTGACTCAATCTGCATTTTATTTCTCATTTAAAATTCCTTACTGACAATTTAGGTGGAGTTTCAGATGAACACAGAGAAAAATTTTAACACAAAATATGTAAAGGGTTTTCCAATGAGAATGATATGATTTTGTAATGATGTAGTAACCATGGTAATAAAGTTATACCTGCCACTAGTTGATCATTTATGTTCAGTAAACTAACAATTTATTATGGCTAAATACTCGCTCAAGAACGTCTGGTTATTGTCCAAAAATTTTACGAAAATGGTCGTTCTTTTGTGAACACTTTTGCGCACTTCGCGGAATCTTTGGTCTAAATAATCGCTTTTGTGCTTGCCATTCGTCGCATCGTTGAGAAATTTGAAAGTAATTTTACTCTTCATGGTGTAAAAACTTCAGTAGGACGCCGAAATGTCAGAACTACTGAGAATGTTGCTGCGGTAAGAGATAGTGTTGGAGAAGATCCAAAACAACAACTTGGCGAATTTTGCAAAAAGATGTAAATTTACACCGTATAAGATTGTTTTGACCCCAAAATTTAAGTCACTAGACCATCGTCGGCGATGCGAATTCGCTGCTTGGGGTTTAGAACGACTTGAACGGAATCACACTTTTGCCAAGAAAATTATCTTTTCAGATGAAGCTCATTTTTGGTAAAGTAAATAGAACAATTCACAACGGATTTACGAGAAGCCTTTGCATCCCCTAAAGGTAACTGTATGTTGTGATTTATGGCATAGTGGTATCGTTGGACCATTTTTTTTTCAAAATGAGGTTGGAGATTCCGTTATAGTGAATGGTGAACGATATCGACAGATGTTAACAAATTTTTTATGGCCAAATTTGAATGCGATTTATTTAGAAGATATGTGGTTCCAGCAAACGGCACTACATGTCACACTGTTGCCTGGCCACCAAGAAGCTGAGATTTGACTCCTTTGTATTTCTTTTTGTGGGGTTATTTAAAATCTATGGCTTATGCAAGCAGGCCACAAACCCTTGATGCTTTGAGATTGAACATTGAACGCTGAATTCGTGAGATTACGCCAGATTTATTGCACAATGTCTTTGAAAATGTGATTCGTCGAATTCACTTGTGTGCATGAAGCCGAGGAGGACATTTAAACATTGTGCTATTCAAAACATAAATGTTATCGATTTTTCTTTAAGATAATATAAAAAGTGTGATTATATCTAAATTCATTTTTATTTTATTTAAATTTAAAATCATATTGTTCTTATTGGAAAACCCTTGAACGTATACTTGAGGGTAGTTTAGTTTTTTTTTTAACGATAACTCCTCATTTTGGTTATTTATATTTTATACTCCTATTTCCCTTTCCAAAATCTTGGTAATTGGTATAAACCTGGTTAATATTTGAATATAGCAATAGACCAAAAAACAAATATGAAATGACAAAAAATTACAAAAGGAGAAAAGAAAGCCTGTTAATTACTTTAAGAGGTGTAAAAGATAGCAAATATGCAAAATAAACAACATATTTAGCTCGTCTGCGTTATATATCAAAACAATAAGAAAAAACCGAACAATCTTTGACAAAACAGATAAATTATCTCAGTGGACATGTCGTCTCAACAATTTTTAAATGCCTGCACGTTATAAAGAATAATTTGGTTGTCCGTTAAAACAAATGGATATGTCATAAAATATTTTCGTTATTGCGGCTTAAGTATTTTTCATAATATTTAACTCTATAAGAACAGAAATGTTTCCTTATTAATTTGTGTCATCGTGGGTATGACATGGACGTTAAGTGAATTATTATGGTCTGGTAACCTGTTTTTGCGGTGCCTTGATCCAAGAGGGATACATGTTATATTAATGGTTTGATAACTCGGGACAAAAAATTTTGGGAAATAATTATCATGCGCGAGGAAAGATAATATGCTAGAATATTTAATATTGGCAAATTGCTTTTTTTATTAGCCATGTAGACCTGGCATGCGCCACATCGGGTCGAATCAAAGGGTTCAATGTTAATCATAAGTGATAAGATTAAGGCACCGAAAAGGTAAGAAGCCAAAGAAGACCTAAACAAATAGATGGTAGGACCAGAACCATTGTGTGGGATTTCTGGTATTTTTTTAGAACATTTATCAAAACTGAATAAATCAAGAATCCCGAAGCTGGTGGTTACAAATACCAGGACAACCACATAAGTAATTATATTATGTAAAGTTTACCCCAGACCTGTTGAACTTGACATTAAAAACACAGTAGGACAACTGATGGGACATTGTAGGCTTAATAAGTACGTAAAAAGACTAAATCTGACGAAAGTAAGTTCTTTCAGAAGAAGGAAGAAAGAATTAAGCTTTTTTTATCACTCTTAAGAGTGCATTTACGCTACACTTTAGGGGTCGGGCAAAAGGACGCTGAGACGGTGGGCGGAGACTAACAAACTCCCACTACCACATTTTTCGTATAGCCGCATTAAAAATATTATATTTTATTTAGGTTCTTCCAAATTCGGTTTATCGTTGCGATGTTGTTTCCGATTGAAAGCCTACAGGAGATAACGTTTTTCGGTAACTTTTTTCACTTAAATAATAAATTATACACCATTTTAGAGGTAAAGAAATCATTTATTTTTTGCTTAAGGATTTTTGAAATATGAGTTTTATATTTAATTATCTTTTTTTATTCTCTTTAATGAGCAATAGTAGAGCTCAAAACAAGCCAAAAAGTTTATATGACATATGTGTCTAAACGACATCAAAGTTACAAACTTTGGAAGCAATTATGTTTAAAAAGCTTAAAAATTGGAAATTTTTGTCTTAATCGCTGATCCGTAGATTCAATTTCTAATTAAATAAACTAGTTTTTAAATGTTTCAATCTATAAGTAAAAAAAAATCCCCCAATTAAACATTTGAAAAACAATTGACAACAGCGCTAGCCAAAAGCCTCGTGTAGTCATGCATTGTGCGTACTGGTGGAAATATGTTTTTTGTCCGTTGTAGTTCAAAATGTTTTTAAATCGGTAAGGTATGTCGATGTGTTATTAATTTACGGCAAGGAAAAACCAAAAAAAGTAATCCAAAAGCCAAATTAATCCTGAAAGATTTCTCCCACGGCTACATCCGTTTAGGACAACCACAGTGCAGGCCCACCAAAGTCTTGAAAGCGGGATGTATGCAACCAGGAAATCTTATTCTTCAAGGAAAATAAAAAAGTGCTGTTTTAAAACATAATAATTTGTGTTCTTAAAATGGATATTCAGCTTAATTTATGTAAATAAACATCTCGTTAAAAAAAGTTTTTATATGTAAACCTCTCAAAAAATGTTTTACATTCAAATGTGATGAAGCAAGCGCGGTGTTGCCAAATTTTTTAAACTTTGAAAAGCCATATGTCGAAAACAATTAATTTTTGACCCATGTGTTTATGGCTTTTTTAACTTGTTTTAAGCTTCACTATCGCCAATTAAAATCGTGAGCTTTTTAGACCCTGTATAATAATCTGTTCTGGTTTCTTTTTTTATTGGCTAACATTTTACTTTCAACTAGGGAAAAAATAAAGATTTTAAAATTGGTTTAGAACTTTTATGATATAGAAAAATAAGTGACTTATTGATTGAGCTATGGGTGTAGTGTCAAAGGAAAACATTTTAAATTTTAGTCAGAAAAAATTCGTCAACAAAAGTTTAAATATTTACAAAAAACTATTTACTACTTAATCCAAAAACAATATTCCACTTTTTACTAACAACTAAAAATTAAAACATAAAAAGGTTATTTAAAATAATAAAAATAATAAAATAATTTACTATGTATATTTTAATAATATACAAAAAGGAATTTAAAGTAAGTACAAAACAAATTAGGGGCCTAAAATTTTTTTGGGGTCAAAATCAAAGATGGTTAAGTATTTTTTTTTCATTTTATTTGCTTTCTAATAGTTTGTTTCTTGTTTAAATAAATTATATAATAAGATATAGGTAGTATTGGATTTCTTTGCTGGAACTGACCTAATCATCTTGAACACCCATACAGTCGACGGTTGCTTAGTTCCAAACTTACTTCGACATCTTCTACCTATGTCACCTTTACACTTACAATATATGACAAAAAATTACAAAAGAAGAAAAGAAAGCCTGTTAATTACTTTAAGAGGTGTAAAAGATAGCAAATATGCAAAATAAACAACAATATTTAGCTCGTCTGCGTTATATATCAAAACAATAAGAAAAAACCGAACAATCTTTGACAAAACAGATAAATTATCTCAGTGGACGTGTCGTCTGAACAATTTTTAAATGCCTGCACGTTATAAAGAATAATTTGGTTGTCCGTTAAAACAAATGGATATGTCATAAAATATTTTCGTTATTGCGGCTTAAGTATTTTTCATAATATTTAACTCTATAAGAACAGAAATGTTTCCTTATTAATTTGTGTCATCGTGGGTATGACATGGACGTTAAGTGAATTATTATGGTCTGGTAACCTGTTTTTGGGTGCCTTGATCCAAGAGGGATCATGTTATATTAATGGTTTGATAACTCGGGACAAAAAATTTTGGGAAATAATTATCATGCGCGAGGAAAGATAATATGCTAGAATATTTAATATTGGCAAATTGCTTTTTTTTAGCCATGTAGACCCAGCGCCCATCGGGTCAAAAAAAGGGTTCAATGTTAATCATAAGTGATAAGATTAAGGCACCGAAAAGGTAAGAAGCCAAAGAAGACCTAAACAAATGAGATGGTAGGTCCAGAACCATTGTGTGAGATTTCTGGTATTTTTTTAGAACATCTATCAAAACTGAATAAATCAAGAATCCCGAAGCTGGTGGTTACAAATACCAGGACAACGTAAGCTGACATAAGTAATTATAGTTGGCATGTTAAAGTTTACCCCAGACCTGTTGAACTTGACACTAAGGACACAGTAGGACAACTGATGGGACATTGTAGGCTTAATAAGTACGTAAAAAGACTAAATCTGACGAAAGTAAGTTCTTTCAGAAGAAGGAAGAAAGAATTAAGCTTTTTTTATCACTCTTAAGAGTGCATTTACGCTACACTTTGGGGGGCGGGAAAAGGCCTGGACGGTGGGCGGAGACTAACAAACTCCCACTACCACATTTTTCGTATAGCCGCATTAAAAATATTATATTTTATTTAGGTTCTTCCAAATTCGGTTTATCGTTGCGATGTTGTTTCCGATTGAAAGCCTACAGGAGATAACGTTTTTCGGTAACTATTTTTCACTTAAATGACATAAATTATACACTATTTTAGAGGTAAAGAAATCATTTATGCTTCTGCTGTAACGGATTTTTGAAATATGAGTCGAGTTAAGAGAAAATAGTATCTGAACATAAAGGATTTCAGGGTGACTTTCACTCAAGGAAATATTAAAAACTGAATCCAAATTTAAAAAACTATTACACCAAAAGCCTAGATTTAAGTGTTGGCTTTCATATAGTTTTTAAAAATTATTGATAACTTATACCGTTTTTGAGAAAAACATTATGCCCCGAACCCCAAATCGGATCCAATTTTTGCGGCGTAAAGGTTCTTGCTTGATTTTACCACAGAAAAACAATTCTTCATATTAATAACCTTTATGTCTTTTATGTTTTTATAGATATTGTTCCATATTACCTCGTATAAAAACATGGATCCTCGTTTAACACTTTATTTATTAGAAATCAGGTTTACAAACGTTTCTATGGCAACAACAATGCAACGTAACTATGCTAAGGGTTTAACTGTCTCTGTCAACTACTGAATGCTTCGAAAGTCTATTAAACACTGGCCTTTTTGGACTTTCTTTGCGATTTTTATAGTAATGTGGAAAAGAATGAAACAGTCTGGAGTTAGCTGGAAGAATTCTTTTAATACAGGATGCAACAAAAGTGCAAAATGAATGACTCCAGCGCCCTCAGGATACTCCGCAATGGCTTTCGGAATGGGGAAAAACTAAGATAATTTATTTTAAATAAATTATTTACCTAATTCTAACTTCCCATACTTCTATTAACTAAATAAATATTTTTAAAGTTTGTAACTATATTTTTACGAATTCTGTTATAAAGATATCCCGAAGTTTATCCTTTCTACTTTATGGAAAAGCTTAAAAATTTTCACTTGGGCAATTTCCTTACCCTTTAAGAAGTGATGATGAGAAAATTAGGCACAAAGCTAGATCATGAGTAGGAAACGTCAGCTAAGAAAGGATTTTAGAAAATTTCCCCCTGAAGGGGTAGAAAGGGGTAAAAGTTTGTATGGAACTTTGTCATTTTTGGGCTTAAAGGTTTAAAAATTGGTATATAGGCTATTGATTGTAATGATCTATTTTAACATTTTTAAAATATAATTTTTTGGAGGAACGAAATAGAGATGAAAGCATGTATAGAAAAAACGTCATTTTTGAAGTTGTAAATATGGGTGTTTGGCAATTAGGCTTCTTTCTGATGATCCAAAAAATGGAAAGTGGTAGTATTTTTGGAACTTTATTCCCTGAGGGATTAAAAGAGGAGATACGAATTTGTATTTAAAATTCGTATACCATTAATATTTTACGAAAACCAGTGGCAGCTCTAGGATTATTAGTTTTTTAATCTTAAAAGTGACACATGGGACCCACAACAAATATACATATGCCATATTCTATTGGCCTGAAGGAGAACATTATTGTAAAAAAAAATAATTTTGGAATTTGCACAAAAAAGTTGATATTTTTTGCAGCGATTAGTGATGAGCGAGACCGGTCTTGGTCTTGCGGTCTTGGTTTGGTCTTGCAGCAAGACCAAGACCGAGACCAAGATCAAGACCGCCTTCACGCTTGCACGACCAAGACCAAGACCGGGCTATGCAAGACCAAGACCAGGACCAAGACCGAGGGGTGCAAGACTACGCAAGACCAAGACCGACCTGCAAGACTCTTGCACTTTTGTCAAAATTATAACATTTAATTTTTATATTCAATATACAGAGGTTTTTTATACAAACATGACAAAAAATGTGTCGAGAATTGCCTAAAAAGGCGATTATTTTATGAGTATCAGGTTATTTCAATAAAATAATAATTAAATCGATCACTCCGTTTTTTAATAAAATTATCTAAAAACTAGTAGATTCAGTAACATGTTTCAAAAATAATAAGATTGTGACTCAATGGTCCGACAAAGCTCGATATCTCCAAAACCGTTTACGACAGAGAAAAACTAAGAGTACAAAAGTTATAAAAGCTGAAAATTACTTACCTATTCCTAATTTTTTTTTTAATTAGGTATCTAGTGATGCCACTTACTGGATCAAAAATTTCCAAAATCCAGGAAAACATTATTTTTATGCCACACTGTAAGAAGTGGCATCATTAGATTGCTCCTTTAAACTAAGATATAAATGTAAAAGTGATGGTTTAATTAAAAATATATTTGTCATTTTATATAGGAATACTTTTTATATAAATCGATTTTAAATTTCACTTCCGGTTTAGACGGAAAAGTCAAAACAATACCAAAAGTATAATGATGACGTCATTTTTGTCAAAACCGAAAATTATATATAAAAAACCTGACATGACAGTTCAAGAATTTCCAGCATAATATACAGGGAAGCGATTTTTTTAAATAAATTTTTTGCTATAATTTTTCTATTTTAGGTTAAAAGCTAAAAATAAGTAAGTTTTCTTGAGTGGTAGTGGATTTTTTGGAAAATAAATAGAAAATAACTTTACATTTTACGCCCTTCTTTCTATAATTTTTGTATAGTCAGTTTTTTACCATTATGTACGGTTTCGGATATATCGATCTTTGTCGCACTATCGAGCCACCTTGTATATGCAGAATGTTTATAAAGTATTTGTACAAACTGTGTACGGCAAATGTTTGACTAATTTGAACATAGAAAGTTTATTTGAACTGAAAAGCTTCCCAAATACCTTTTTTTTTTTGAATTAGAAACCAATGTTTACATATCAGAATCATTTTCATGGAACTTTTACATCTGGTTGAAATAAAAAGTTTTCTTTTCTGCCCTCAGAGTGATCAGTATTGTAATTTTATATGCTTCATCAAAAAAAAATTAAATATTTCCTATCACTAAAATGAAGCGCTATAAATAAATAAACCCCTATATTTAAAATATCCTTTTTAATCAAATAATTTAAATGTACATGTAAGGTTAAAATTGGTATATTTTAAAATTTTAAAGCAAAACATATTTAAGATTTCTTAGTTTAAATTATTACTACCAAAAAAGCAAGACCAGCAAGACTCTTGCAGCAAGACCAAGACCAAGACCAAGACCAAGACCAAGACCAAGACCAAGACCGTGTGGTGCAAGACCAAGACCAAGACCTTCTTTGGGCTTGCAAGACCAAGACCAAGACCAGAATTGCAAGACCAAGACCAAGACCAAGACTAGCCCGGTCTTGGTCTTGGTCTTGCTTTGCTCATCACTAGCAGCGATCCCAGAGAAAAATATAAGGATCAAGAGCGAATCGTCTATTTTTATTTTTTTTCGTGAGGTTGATGAAATTTTATCGTTAAACTCTAAATTTCCCAAAATTATCCATGTTTTTTTAATAAACCATGTCCAGCTAAATAGTTTTACTTAATTATTTTCTTATGCAAATACTTCAGATGCCTCTAATATCAAGAAAATGCAGATATTATTTCAACATTTAGGATTTGATAAAAAAATTAATTAAATTCACGAAAAAATTACAAATAGAGAATTTGCTTTTAAAATTTCGACTTTCTCTGGAAGCGCTGTAAAAAACAACTTTTTTTGCGATTTAAAATATTTTTTTTTTACCAAACTGTTCCTCTTGGGGCCAATAGCATCTGGTATATATTTGGCGTGGGTACCATGTCTTACTTTTCAGATAAAGATTTTTAAAAATTCTAGAGCCGCCACTGACTAAAACTATGAACGCGAAATATTTTAATTTCCAAATAAAAAAACACAATCCTCAAAGACAATTTTAGATTTTCGGAAGGTTAATTCCAGAAACAAACTCAACTAGCAGAAATCCAGACCAAAGGCTTAGAGCTATTGTATGAGAAGAAGGCTTCATTTATTTAAGGTTTCGGATCTGTTTTATCAGAATAGTAAACTTTAATTATTCCCTATTACGGTTCTTAGGAATAAGAAGCCCAAATAAAACGAGAATTAAAGCTTGAATAAACTTTTAATAGATTTTTTTGCGTTTTTCTTATGCATTTATAAATTGTTTGAAACTGTAGACATTAGACGTTTACTACTATATAAAATTATATATATATATATATATATATATATATATATATATATATATATATATATATATATATATATATATATATATATATATATATATATATATATTAAAATATAATATATTATTTTTAAAATGTAATATATTATCTCTATATAAAATAATTTAAAAATAAAAAACCTTTTTAAAAACAAGCTTTTATTAACATGTCTAAAAAAATTTATATTTAATCAAATCCATTAATATATTACATTACACGATTTATATTTTTGAAATAAATAAATAAATTAAAATATCATATAAGTGGATTAAATTTAAAGGGATACTAGTGATTTATTCCAAAAAATTAAATTAAGTTTAAAATATGAAATTTAATATTATAAAAACAAACTTTTTGTTATGGCGGCAATCTTGTTTTTCGCCATTTAGAATTTTTTCCCCTTGAACCCTGTCATTTAATATCATATATACATACCATGGATAGCAAAAAAACATAGTTCACCATCTTTGGGAACCTGCCATACTGGATTTAGAGTGACGTCATTTTATTTTTTTTATTTTTCTCAGCAAACCCTTTTATTTGATACCATATCAGGGGAGTGCACAAAAAAATAACCAGTCCGCCATCTTGAGCGGTCCGCCGTCTGAATCTGAAAGTAAGGAGGGTGATGAACATCATTGCACCTGGGCCTCTGTAGGCCCGTTGTGCCACCTCTTAAAGGGAACTCCTTACTCATTGCGTCGCTCATCCTACTGATTTAAAGTAGATGACAACGTCGCCGAGGGGAATCTCCTTAATGTAGGCCAAGGAAAGCTATTACTTGCCCAGCATGGATCTTCTCTTGGACGAGAGTGCAGGGCAGTCACAAAGGATGTGCTCCACCATCTCGTCTTCCTGTTTACTCCCCACCCATTCTAAAGAGGGGTTTTCGCAGTTGATAATGTCCAGTAAGAACGCCCGTGATTAGACGAAGGCTCGCCCAGGCATTGCCAAGTAATGATTAGCTGTATCTCCGTCAGGATAGTTCAGTAACTCCCTGAAAAAGTTACGTTTTTGCAAACCCTGTTAACCCTACAAAAGGTTCGGGTCCAAAAGGTTTGGTCCCGGCAGCCTTCCTGGCCAACGAGTCAGCAATCCCCTACCTTTGGAGTGAGCGTGTTCTTTGGTCCAATAGAGGGTGACCATATTCCTGCTGGAAGCGTCCACAAGGGCAAGGTAACATTTTAGTACCAGACTCGAGGTGTAGCGTGGTCTTCTTAGAGCTAGTAGTGTCTGTCTGCAAACCGTATGGATAAGCACGATTTTATCAGTGATGTTCCTACTGCTTATTTTTTTTGCAACTATGGTAATGCCTGTGAGCTCAGTTTGAAGCACACTTGCCAACTCACCAATAGCTCATTTGATGTTTAAAGGTTGAGACATCTAGAATAAATTCCACATCCCGTACCTTCTTTTGTTTTCGAACCGTCTGTGTAGATGTTGATTACACCTGCCACGTTTTTGTTCGATTCTCCTTTGATGCCAAATTTATAGGGTTTATTAAAAACAAATTAAGACAAAAACTTGATTTAATATTGGAAGATTCGGACATAAAATGATTTGCAGAATTCGAAAAACAAAACATATACAGGGTATCCCATATAAAAATCAAAATTTTCAGTCATTTCCGGTGAAAACGAGTCCTGAACGCTTGTCATACATGCATAAAATAACATTTTTGCTAAATAACAACCTTACCAAGTTTGATAACAATAAAGAAATAAAAAATGGCAGCCGGTATACCAAACAACATAACATTCAATTAGCACGCTTCCAAGAAATTTGGGAAAAACTAGAACTTCTTAACATTTTGAAAGCTCCCTTCTGGCTAATCAAAAAAACTATAGATGTAGCTAAGTTGCCCTAAATCTTCCTATTTTAAGGACGAAATTTGTCATAAAATCAAGTTTTTAAATTTACCAAACTCTGAAGGATTCACAGACCATAGTTTTCGCCGATACTCTGGGACAATTTTTATTAATTTTAGTTCAGATTTGACCAGCTTAAGGAGGTGTGGAGGATGGAAGTCAGTAGGCGTTTCCGAAAGATACATTAAATAATTTCTTAATAATAAAATTTAGATGTCTAATTTGACTCTTAAGGAGTAAGGAAGCAAGAAGTAAAGGGAAGTAAATATTCTGTTGTTAATACAAGTAATGTTGCTCATTTTGCGGGGAAAGGAGTTCAGCCGGTGATCAATAATTGTGAAAATTGGAATATCACAATTAATATAACTAATACATAAATATTAAAATGCATTTTGACAATCTTAATGTGCGTTGGCAAACTTATTTTTGTAGTTATTTTTGTCGTTTCCCAGTAACCACGTAAAATTCCGGAATAATAGGTTGTTTTCTGGCCTCAAAATACTGTCAGGATGTCGCAATATTTCCCAAATATTTTAGAAAAAACGGAAAAAAGCACGATTATTATTACATTAATAATATTTGTTATTTTTATTTTGACAGACTTAAATGACTTATATTAAAAGAGTACCTGATATACCGCCATTAATAACATTTAATATAAAGTAAGCGAAGAATGTCAACCCAATTTAATGGGCGCACAAGACCGTAAATAATGAAAAACAAACCAACCAATTTAACTTTTGTCCGCTTAATATATCCAGCCAAAGAATGACAACAAATCTTTATAAAAGAAGATAAATTAGTCGATTGGACATCTTGTCTCAACAATTTTTAAATGCCTTCTTGTTATTAAGAATAATTTTGCTGTCCAATAAAAGAAGGTGGTATATCAAAACATATTTATTATTGCTGTGTTTTTACGGAATTTCGTTCATCATGCATTCTTGTATTTATTTTACAAAATTTTTTATATATATATATATATATATATATATATATATATATATATATATATATATATATATATATATATATATATATATATATATATATAAATATATAATATATAATATATATATTATATATATATTTATATATATAAAAAAATATTTATTTTTTTTTTTAAAATTATTTATAAATTTCTTTTATTTGGAATAGTTAACAAATATAATATTATTCATATTTCGCACATTATTTATTATGCTTATATATATATATATATATATATATATATATATATATATAAAATAATATATATATTATATATTAACATGTATTATAAATTTCTTTATTTTGGGAATAGGTTAATAAAGCAAATGGTGGAAGTTTATTGCAACGTTTCGCAATTATTTATTGTGCTTTTTCAAGCGTAAGTATCTAAAAAATAGAATTAAAATCAAAACAGAATTAAAGAACATCACAGAATATTTTTACAGTATTAAAAGATTAGTGTAAAACATGAAACAAATTAAATTTTAAATCAATATTTAAAAGTTCTAATTAACACAAAATAGGTACATAATAATTTAATTTAAGCAGGATGCCTACTTGAGTTTGATACATTTTTATAACTAAAAGATTTTGAACTATCTGTTGATTTATTTTTTATTTATTGATATTTTTTAAATAAAGAACCAAAAGAGATAAAGGCTTGCTATTTGCATATTTGTTTTTCGATATACAGGGAAGTGGTTGCTGTTAAAATATTGTTTATACAGTGTGGTAATGTATTAAATTTGAATATTAACATTTATGGTTTATTAAGTTAAAAGATTTGACTTAGATTGTTAATATCTTTTTTGTCGTTGACAGCTTTTTTTTTATTTCGATCATTTCTTTGATTGTTAGTTTTTTGTAATTAGAATCTTGTGACAGTATTTTAGTTTCTTTAAAATTAAATTCATGATTCTAATTACAAAAAACTAACAATCAAAGAAATGATCGAAATAAAAAAAGAAAAAGAAGCTGTCAACGACAAAAAAGATATTAACAATCTAAGTCAAATTTATTTTAACTTAATAAACCCATAAATGTTAAATATTCAAATATTAATACACTTACCACACTGTATAAACAATATTTTGAAACAGAAACCACTTCCCTGTATACAGCATATCGAAAAACAAATATGCAAATAGCAATTCTTTATCTCTATTGGGTTCCTTTTTTTTTTAAAATCAATAATATAAAAAATAAATCAAACAATGATAGTTTCAAAATTCTTTTAGTTATAAAAATGTATCAGAACTCCAAGGTAGGCATCCTGTTTAAATTAATTTTATTATGTACCTGATTTTGTGTTAATTTAGAACTTTTTAAATGTTGATTTTAAATTTAATTTGTTTCATGTTTTACACAATCTTTTAATACTGTAAAAATATTGTGTGAGTTCTGTTTTAATTTGTTTTGATTTTAATTTATTTTTTTAGATACTTACGCTTAAAAAAGCACAATAAATAATGTGCGAAACGTTGCATTAAACTTCTACCATTTACTTTATTAACCTATTCCCAAGAATAAAAAGGAAATTTATAAATAAATGGTTAAATAAAAATAAATATTATTTATATATATATATATATATATATATATATATATATATATATATATATATATATATATATATATATATATATATATATATATATATATATATATATATATATATATATATATATATATATATATATATATATATTTATTTAAAATAAAGTAGAACGAGGCGCGGGATCCCGGAAACCGTAAGATCATGTTTTTCAAAGCGTTTTAGGGCCCGCGTTTAAAAACGAAAATTAAATTCCGGAGAAAACCCGGGAAAAACCGAAATTTTCCAATTCCGTTTTTATTTTTATGACGTTATTTAAAGAGATAGGGAAAAAAAGACACCTTTTATGGCCACGTTTTAAGTCTAAAAAACGTTAAGAATTTTCGTACGACATTTGTTAAACTTGATGATGGTTTTACGAAAACAAAACGTCGTGCGGAAAATCTCTCAACACTGTTTTGTAGAGCTTAAAAAGTGGCCATAAGAAAAGGTCTTTTGTTTTTTCATATCTCTTTAAATAACGTCAGAAAAAATAAAAACGAAATCGGAAAATTTCGGTTTTTTCCGAATATCTCCGGAAGTGGAATTTTACAACTTTCTAAACGGCATGTTGTTAGGCACCTAAATGCGCAACTTTGCCATAATTTAACCGACTTCGTATCTCTTAGGGTTTCCGAGATCCCCATGCATGCACTCGAATCTGTGGCACCCTGTATATATATATATATATATATATATATATATATATATATATATATATATATATATATATATATATATATATATATATATATATATATATATGTATATATATATTGTTATAATATTTACTTTTCTTTAACCATTATTATTGTGTTTTTTCAAGCGTAAGTTTCTAAAAAATTCAATTAAAGTGAAAACAGAATCACACAATATTTTTTCAATTTTAAAAGATTTGAGTAAAAAATAAACAATAACAATTATTTTTTGTGATAGACCAATAAAATAAGGCATAGTTTTTTTTTCTTTATTGTTATCTTTCGGTGTTTTTTTATTTATTGTAAAATAAGTAGGTTCTTTGATTTATAACCCTGGGAATGGGGTGGTGGTTGTTTATTAAAGTCTGCTTAACTTTTGTAAATTTTCAATATTCCACAGAGGTCAAAGCAATGGCTCGATCAGATTTTGGATGACTAGAATTTAAATTGAGATAACCATCGGACCACGTATCCTTGGTTTACCAGGAAATATAAATATTGGTATGTAGGCTATTGATTACGAGTAAAAATAATCTGTTTTAAAATTTTCGGAATTACATCCCTCGGAGTGTTTAATATGAGGATAAAAAATCGTAATTTTTGATTTGTAAATAGGAAAGTTGGTACCTAATTGGGCCTCTGATTACCTAGAAAAATAGAAAGTAGTAGTATTTTAAAAATTATTTCCTAAAGGTTAAAAGGGGGGTGAAAGTTTGTATGGGAAATTTGTCATTCTTTGACTCTGAATATGTGGCCACTATATAATTTGCCCTTTTTTATGAAAATAAATTATCTGAATGTCAGTAGTTTTGAAGATTGTTTATAAAACTATATTATGTCCTAACTAACTAGTTCAGGTAGGCAATTTATATTAGAAAATAGTAACAAATAAAATATGATAAAATAAAAATGCTCAACACAATGACGCGCGATACCGCGCGTCTTTGTGACGAATGACAAAGCGCGGGAAGCGTGATGTGACGTAATGCGACGGAAAAAAAAACCGCAAAAATCGTGTAGTCGTAAAAATCAATACAAAAAATAACGATAATCCAAGAAAGAGTCCAAACGTAAAAATTCGGTTTAGCACCACTAAAGAAGAAAAAATAGTTTTATTGACTAACTCAACTAGTCGCATTAGTTTTTTTGGAATACAAAAGATATTTTAATGAATACCTTGGTATTTTAAAACGGCCTAATCGAGTAACAGGAATATAATGTAAATCTTTAATTAAAACTAAGGTAGTATATTCGGTTAAAAAGCCTTTAATTAACAAAAAGGTATTTTTATTTTGATAAAATTGTGCCGTCTCACCGTAGCTACTTGCAGTTTTCAAAGCTTATAACAGATATTACCAATTAGTTCCACATGCAGCCTATTTTTCAGATCTAGCGCCTTTAAGTTTTTAATAACATTTAATAATGAGGTAATCACATTTGTTAACCAGTATTTTAAAGATCACTGGCAAAAAAATAAATCCAAAAATTACATTAAGTAAAAGAGTATGTTCTGTCGCGTTCTCATTATTTGTCAAACCATCCTCGTAAATAAACTTTTAAAAAACTTGATAAATTACTACAGTGGACATCTTTAAATTTTTAAATGGCTTAACGTTATTAAGAATAATTTTGCTGTCCGTTTAAAGAAATGTATATGTCATAAAATATTTTCATTACTGCAGCTTTAACAATTTTTCTGTCTGTCTCGAATTTAATACCACATCATCAGAAATGTTGTTTTATTTTTGACGTGTATGGTTACATTCTTCAGTAAATTACTATTGTCATGGACACTTTTATAATGTTTTGATTGCTTTAGCCTTTTAACAATTTTCTGGTACAAGGTAAATGCTCTAACAATTAAAGCGTATTATTTTCAAATAGTTTTACATTACAAATCTACAAATAAATCTAAAGTTTCTTTCATGTTCTCGACCACTCTTTTTTAGATTTAGCTTCATTGGAGTAGGTGAAAGGGGAGAGGAGTAATACTCCCCCAAGGAATGTTTAAAATATTTTA
>JAHBCN010000694.1:0-158579 GCA_019359885.1 Listronotus oregonensis
AAGAGGCCACTCCAACTTCATTTTTTTAACTTGTACTCATTATTTATTTGCCTGTGGACTTACTCCTGTTTAAATATAACAAATTATTTTGCACCAATATAATATGATTTACCCTGTGATTTACCGATGTAACGGAACTGGTTTTTATGAGTTCACAACAAATCTGCCCGGAGAGTTTTCGTACTGCACTTGGAGAGTTGCATTACCACCAACAAAACCATGTTTGTGGGGTTAATTGCATAAATATGAGCCCTAATGAAGGTGCAATCAAATATTTGTAAATTTATATAGACAAAAAGTCTTTTTTAATTATAATTTATTTAATATAATTTATATAAACGCATTATAAAATATCATAGTTTAATTCTTTTGTTGTTGCCAAAACTCTTCTAAATTTTTTACTATCGCCACGTCTTTTGTATTATTCTACAAGAAATCACACCGAATAAAAATAACAAAATAAAAACCATAAATACCAAAGAAAGTTAAATTATTTATTGCATTTTTATTTGGTATATTCTATATCATTTTGAGCTCGAAATTGTAATGGTTTTTTATCGATGTCCGGTCCCTAGTTATGATCATGCAGAGAAATGGTTTTATTTTTTTAAGAAAAAACCGTACTTTGGATTGAAAAAATTAAGTGATCAACTTTGCTTATAAATGATTGGGGATTTCAAAAATATTTCTTATTTTAAGATAAATCAGTGACATAATGCAGGTCAAATTCCGTACGAACGCCACTGGTGGAAATAAAAAAAATGTAGTACACTAAAAAATGCCTTTTGATACATAGTACATGTATGCCAAATTTTATTAAAATATCTAAAGTGGTATTACTGATATTAATAATATATTATTTGTTTTTGAATTTTTACCACCCTGTATCTTAAAACTTAGGACGTTTAGGACATACGTTCATATAAAATTTTCTTCTTTAAATGAACCTAAAAATTTCCCCCTTAAATATTGACATTCGATTAAAAAAACACCCTGTATAAATTAAGCGCTCGGGATAATTTGACCCGTTTTACTGCGGTCGGTATCCACCTAACTGTCAGCTTTTCTGGAAAATGGCTGACATATTATCGATAACGATTTTTTCCCAAAAATTTTGCACTTTCACCCCTTATTGCTACATCCTGTATCCAATAGTTTGTCAGCCTGTGCGGAAACATAATTAACAATACTAAATGAACATGTTTTACGGGAGAAACTCAATATTACTGATGACGATGATTTTTCAGCTCTAGCTCTTAGACCATATACAGTGGGCGTCAAGACAAATTTGACATTATAGTGATTGAGTGACTCCTTTTATTTCTTTATGGTTAAAAAATTATAGGTTCAATTTTTTATATAAAATATCAATTTTAGAAAGAGGGTCCCCAACGGCCAACAATCCTGTTAATAATATTTTTTCTATAAATTGAAGTATATTTACCTGCACTACTGACAATGCCCCAGTAATCATAACCAGCATATTAGGTTCCTTGGTGAAAGCGTTCAAGTGACCAGCAATCACACTAAAGACGGCATAGGTAAAGAGACCAAATGCAGAGACGCGTAGCAAAATATCATTCAAGTCGCTCTGTTCTTCTGTTCTGAACTTGAGTCCTTGAACCCTGCAATTTACGTTGGAGGATGTCACATGGCGCATTCTGGTGGATGGTATAACGAAAATAATGTGGCGGTGAAGTGAAGCGATGAAAATATAAAAGCACAGATGAGTGAAAATAACTTAAAATAACTAAGGATACTCGGGTTAGTTTCTAAGTTTAATAATGTTAGTTATTCAAATATACTAATATTATAGCTGGTAGCAAATAATTTTACTGAAAAAGTGTATCACTTAGGCATGGTGTTCTAAGTGTCAAATATTAGAGACATATTTTACAAAATTGTAAACATTTACATTATGTTCCGTGTCCCGAAGCTGATCGAGCTCAGGTGCTAAAAGACACTGGTATAGTGTAAGACAGGGGTCTCCAAACTTACCAGCCTTAGGGCCATACTGATTACTCCAGTAAGTTCCGAGGGCCAAAACCATATTATCATTGTTGCCGGTGGTAAGAAGTGAAATAGTCCACTGATGAAAAAAAAAAGTCCGAAAAAGTACACAACGTTTAAAAAAGGCTGCAAATCGGACTAAAGTCCGCAAAACGGCAACACTGCATATTATTAATTTTCCTGTCATTATCTGTAAGTTCTAGATTAGTCGTAGAGTACGAGCCATGAGGAGTAACGTGACACGACATCTGGTGGACACAAGCGGAAATAGGTAGTACCTTCAATCGCTAACAGATGGCGCTAATAGCACGTACAGAATAATCTCGTTGGTTCGAGAAAGTTCTGGTGTCTTCCACTCACTTCTAGATGGCAGTAATTGGAATATATAAGAAGGCTAGTGGCGCAACCACAAGTCAGTTCCTATGACACTGTTGTTAAATAAAATATTGCATACCTCCTTAAAACGTGTTTGTGCGTGTTTAAGTTTAAGACATCTTTATAACAGTATTTTGATTTGAATTGTTGCTTTTGTGTGTGAATTAGTAGTATGGAAAAGAAGCGAAAAATTGATAGTGAATGCAGAAAATTCAAAGATCAGTGGAACATTCAGTATTTCGTAATTGAGTCCAGTAACAAGGCGCTATGTTTGATTTGCAATGAAAGCATAGCCGTTCTCAAAGAATATAACATTAAACGTCATTATGAAACAAAACATTTTCAAAATTACTCAAAATATACAGGAAGTTTGCGGAAATCGCAGCAATCTTCATTTACAAAACTCAAAACTGAACAAGAGGCTGCAACTCGTGCCAGCTTTCGTGTGGCTCTTGAAATTGCAAAACGTGGAAAACCATTCACCGATGGAGAAATGATCAAAGAATGCATAATTGCAGTAGCCGAAGAAATGTGCCCTGAAAAGGTAAATTTATTAAAAACTGTCAGTATGTCAGCAAACACTGTGGCTCGAAGGGTAGAAAACATCGCTGAAAATATATCCTCTCAACTGTTCGACAAAAATGGACATTTTGAGTGGTTTTCTTTGGCCTTGGATGAGTCAACGGATGTGTCAGATACTGCTCAGGTGTTGATTTATATTCGAGGAGTAGATAAAAGCTATGAAGTGCACGAAGAACTTCTTGATATGTATAGTATTCATGGCACAACTACTGGTACAGATATTTTTAAAGGAGTTGAAATGGCCATTAATCAAAAGAACCTTCGATGGAAAACTTGAAATGTATTACAACTGATGGAGGCAAAAACATGAGTGGGAAAGATAAAGGAGTGGTCGCTCTTGTGTCAAAGGCTGTAGAAAATGACGGTGGTTCAAAACCATTAGTCTTACATTGTATCATTCATCAACAGTCTTTGTGCGGAAATGTTTGGATATGTCTGACGTTCTGAAACCAGACATATCAACTGTTAATTTTATCAGATCTTTTGGGCTGAATCACCGACAATTCCGACAATTTATTGAAGAGATTGGGAGAAACTGACTTACCTTATCATACTGCCGTACGCTGGCTTAGTTGTGGAAAGTCCTTCAGCGCTTTTGAACTTCGACAGTGATCGAAATTTTTTTGAATGAAAAGCATCGCCCTCTTACTGAATTACAAAACAACGCATGGCTGTGGAAGTTAGCATTCTATGTTGATTTGACAAAACATGTGAACGAACTGAATTTGGGATTGCAAGGAGAAAACCAGCATCTTCCTGATTTATACACTAATATCAAATCATTCCGGAAGAAATTGAGACTGTTTCAATCACAACTACGAAGTAAATGTTTTTCACATTTTAAAACATGTGAAATATTCAGCCACACTACTGAGACTGAGTTTCCTATCGATTTTGCAATCGAAACTTTGAGTGCTTTGAAGATAAATTTTGATACTCGTTTCTCGGACTTTGATGCCATTGCGAATCAAATTAAGATTTTTCAGAATCCTTTTGATACTGACATTGAAACCCTAGCCCCGGAACTTCAAATGGAAATGATTGATCTACAATGCAGTGATATAATTAAGAACAAATATCAAAACTCATCTTTGTTGGAATTTTATAAGAGTCTTCCACTGACACAATTTGATAATTTGCATAAATTTGCTCGTGGTCTGTTTTCTGTTTTTGGTACTACTTATTTGTGTGAGAAAACCTTCTCCAAAATGAAGTACACAAAAATGTTTACAGATCGAAATTAACTGATGAGCATCTTAAATCTCTTTTAATAATTGGTACAAGTAAAATTAGTCCACAACTACAAACTATTGTCAGTGGAAAATCTCAATTACATAAATCCCATTAGTATTTCATATGTCATTATGTTTGTTATAAGTTATGTGATTATTTAAAATGTATAAAATGTTAGTTGGATTCATTTCAATAATTTGTTAGTTATTATATACTGAAGTTAAATTTTCTGCAAATTATACATGTCTTTACCCATTACAATTCTGTGTTTCTTTATCCAACTTATCACAAAAACAATAACAATAAGCCTACAAGAATGTTATGAGTTAGCGGAGTTAGCCCATGACCATATCAATGTAGATGTCATATTAATAATTATTCAACATAAAATTAGAATACTTCAGTAAACTAAATTTAATTTGCTATAAAAATTATTTGTTCTCTAAAAGGAGTTTTCAAGTATGCTAGCTCTCCGCGGGCCGGACAAAATCTGTCCGCGGGCCGGATGTGGCCCTCGGGCCGTAGTTTGGAGACCCCTGGTGTAAGAGAACCAAAGTGATACTGCACACATCATTGGGGGAGTATTTATTTAATGCATTTTTTTTTATTTCTACCCTTTATTGTAGAAGATGTTAGAGCGAAGTGTGAGCCTTAGTTTAAAAGCTATAAAATAATGAATCAACCTCACTTTTGTTTTTAATAATCTCTTAATAGTCCAGTAAATGAAGGAACAAAGCTGTAAATAAATCTGCTCAGTTTTCCCTTGTGGCGCAATTCTTAGGTCTTCAGGGATGCTTTCAAGCGCAATAAAGTTTATCAACATTATCAGGTGAGAAAGGGCTGAAAATGGCCCCTCAAGGCCCGAAAAATTGGTTTTCCGCTAATATCTGCCAAAATAGGCGAATTAAAGAATTTTTGTTTAAACAAAAAATGAAGATCGCCTTGTAATCTACAAAAATGGTTACTATAACTTTTTTCTAAAAATCGATAGTTTTTGAGATAACGGGACCCAAAAGTCCCCTCATTTCAGGTGCCGCTCTACCGCTAGAATGCCGCTATCTTCATGGATTCACTTATAAGCGGGCGGACGAATTGTTCCATTCCTCGGGCAATAATATACATTTTTTAATCATTCAAAGTTCATCGGAATGGGAAAACCCGTACAACCTATCATTGCATATGAGTTTGGGTCCATTCTGATTTTTCTAGAATGTTAAAAAAACCAGTCAAATTTTGTTTTTCACAATATTTTGAAAGTATCTCATTAATTTATTGATATTTTTTGAAAAAATGGTTTGTTATTAACATTTCTTTTTTATAATGAGACCTTAGCAAGTGTTCAATGATCCCAGAAAAATTTCTTTACCATCTTTCTTGCGTTTTGATAAATAAAAAATTGTTTTACCCATCTGCATTTTTTAGTAAGAAACTACTACTATCACATCTATCCAGTGTGGAATGTTCGGATGGTGGATTTTTCGACGGCCGTTTTGGCGAAAAATATTGGTGTTGCGAAAAAAATTGTAAGAACCATTTTTGTAGATTTCGAGGTGATCTTCATTTTTTGTCTGAACATTCTCTAATTCGCATATTTTGGCAGATATTCGCGGAAAACTCATTTTTGGGACTTTGGGTGGCCATTTTCAGCGGGTCCCCACGTCGGAATCGTGATAAACTTTTTCTCGCTCGAAAGCATCCGCGAAGACCTAAGAATTGCGCCACAAATGAAAACTATACAGATTTATTTACAGCTTTGGGTACTTTCGGGTCTTCAGTTACTGGACTATAAGTAAATTTCAAGTAAGAGAGTGTCAAAATTCATTTTTATTTTGGATCGTGATTTGCTTCTGAATTAGATGAATGAGTTACAAAGTGGTGAACAAAAAATAAATAGTCGCATGCATATATAATTTAAAAATAAATGATAGTGTAAAAAACCTACTACTATAATTGGGTAATTAAAAAGAGTAACTTACCTTATAAATCCGATAATGATAGCTATAATACTTAGCACCATAAGTACACAGTGCGATACGTCTGCAAGGTATATAGCCAAAAGTCCAAGATCTGGGTTATGGATTAACACAAAGAACAAAATAAGACATATCAGTGAACCAACCAGCATGAGCAATCCGAAAAATAATCCTTTGGATGCTCCAACACAGTCAACGCGCCCCTGTTGCGCATGGGCCATAGCTACAGCTCGGCGACTTAGCATTATTTCTAGTCGGTGTTCGAGATCTTCTTGAGTAACGTATCTAAAAATTAAAACGATTACATACGGTAAATTGACATTGCTCTTAGATAAAATATTTTTATTTTCTTGTGATTACTTAACAAATATTGATTTGTTAAGAAGACATTGGTCATACCAAACAACAATGGAAGGGGAAAAAGTACCCTGATTGTTCACAAATACATAAAGGAAAATATCTGATAAAAATAAAAAATGTTATCATTATAACAGCCCTAGTTATCTCTAGCTCGTGATTGTCCTGAATATTCTAGACAGAAGCAAATGAAAGAATATACTTATGTTATTAGATCATATATCTCTTTATGCTGATGCAAAGAACTACTTTCCAAAATTAATCGTTTAACGACCGAGTGATGATCGCGTTGTTAAATTTAGCAATAGACTTAGCAATTGTTAAAAGTTAACAAGGGTTTAGAATGTTTAACAAAATGTCAGATTTTGACAGGTGCCTACTAAAATCATGAAATGACACTGACAATGACGTTTTAGTAAACATTCTAAACCGTTGTTAACTTTTAACAATTGCTAAGTCCATTGTTAAATTTAACAACGCGATCATCACTCGGCCGTAAGTGAATTAACTAAACTTCGTTCAGAATACCCCGAATTACCAATACAAAAAACTTTACACCTATAAGTGAACATAGACTAGCATATGAACAAATTCAAAAGTCAAAAACCATCTTATAGTTTTATCAAATAACTTAAAAAAAGAAAAGGTAATTTACAAAACTTTAATAGAAATGAATATGATAAACAGGCACATCGCGAAGCTTTATGTCCATCCATTAGGTTTCTCACAAAATTCACTCATGTTTCTCACAAAATTCACTCATGTGGCGACAAAATGAGTTAAAATTGTTATAATTTTTTTCAGTGTAATATTAGAAAGTCTTCTTACCAATCATCCTAATCTTAAAATTTGTATTAATAAAACTGAACCATATATTGTAGCATTAAATAAAACATGGCTAAATGCAGGAAATAATGTAAAATTTTTAAATTTTCAGGTACAAGAGATAAGTGTAGATAATCTTGGTGTGACACCAATAAATATTTACATTTTTTTTAATATACACATTGATCCTCCAACATGAAGAAGATTTATTAATTCCACTCTAAATCCAAAAATCATAATGAGCATCATCCTTTTGGGGGAGCCTAATTTTAAATTATAATAGAAATCTTATTGATAATTCTCTTGAAACATTAGATTTAGTAATTATTAAAGATGGATTTCCAACTCAAATAAACCCACAAGGACAAAATTTATCTGCAGTAGACCTTACAGACTCTCTGCTTTCATAGCCACTAAGGTGTCATGGAAGATTCTAGGACACTGTGGTAATAGTGATCACTTTCCCATTGTATTTTTTATTAAAAATTCAACATTACATAAGAAGGCAGATTGGCAAAGTTATCATGATAAAATACTTTTATCTTTTCACGAAAGAAATATTAATAGAAAAATTGAAAAAATCATGCTGCTAATTAGACTAAATCTTGGTCAAAATCAATATATTTTTTTTTTTTTTTATCTTGGGACAGTCCACGAAGGCTGATGCCTAAGTACTAGCGTACCGTGGGTGTCTCCAGTGTGGTGAGAGGGAGTTTGTTCACACGGGACTTAAATTTTTGGAGATTGGGAGGAGAAGGAAAAACTTCTGCGGGCAGCATGTTCCATAGTCTTGACATTCTAGGAATAAAGGAACGAAGAAAGCGAGAAGTTCGGGGCCTCTCTAACTGAACTGTAAAAGGATGCATAAAAGTTGCACTACGTGTTGCTCTGTTGGGAGCTGCCAGAGGAGGAATAATACTGGCCAACTCCTCTGAGCAGAAGCCGTGAAAATACCTATAGAAGAGCGACAGATCCCCTACAGCTCGACGATGGGCAAGAAGAGGAAGCCTTTCTGTGAGCATTGGATCATTAATAAGACGAACAGCTCTTTTTTGAATAGAGTCCAGAATGCTAAGTGTTGTAGGGGACGCCATTCCCCAGACATGAGAACAATATTCCAAAGAGGGTCTGATTTGGGATACATACAGAGTGTACAGATTGGAAGAAGAGAAATATTTTCTGGCTCGAAAGAGGAATCCAATCTTTTTTGAAGCTGCCGAAGCTATGGATAAAATGTGTTTGTGCCAGTTGAGGTTATTCTCAAAAGTAATGTCGACTGGATTAAACGACTCTTTGTTCTGCAGAACTTGGCCGCTCATATGTAAGGGATGAGCATTAGCAGACTTTTTTCGCGACAGCGAACATGACTGTGTTTTTGAGGCATTAAACTGAACACGATTTTTGGCGCCCCAATCCAAGATAAGTTTGAGGTCTTGTGAAAGAGATATCTGCATTGACCTGCGCTTATTTTCAAAATCAGAATTACACGGTGGCTTAAGAAATTGAATACTAGAGTGGAGGGTACTATCGTCAGCAAAACTATGAATGGGATTGATTGTGGAAGAGAGAAGATCGTTAATATGTAGAAGAAACAGCGTGGGTGCCAGCACTGAGCCCTGGGGCACCCCAGCATTAATTTGGTAGAAGCTGGAGGAATGACCTGCATCTACACTAACTGATATACGTCGATTAGAAAGGAAAGTGGAAAGCCAAGAGCAAAGCTTAGGTGGAAGACCGTAAAAAGGAAGTTTGTTAAGAAGCCCATCATGCCAGACCTGATCGAAAGCTTTGGATATGTCAAGAGCAACGATCTGGGATTCACCAAGAA
This sequence comes from Listronotus oregonensis, assembly GCA_019359885.1. Taxonomy (NCBI): domain Eukaryota; kingdom Metazoa; phylum Arthropoda; class Insecta; order Coleoptera; family Curculionidae; genus Listronotus; species Listronotus oregonensis. The sequence goes on from JAHBCN010000694.1 coordinate 9,184, forward strand.
ACTCAAGGGACTTGTTCCAGTTGTGTGAGACAAAGGAAAGAAGATCAGCTGTGGATCTACTGTGATGGAATCCATATTGTCTATCATGTAAGATCTTATGTTTTTCCAGATACTTTAAGATTTGGGAATTAATGAATTTTTCCATTACCTTGCAAACAACTGAAAGAAGAGATGTGTCGTAAGAGATTCGAAAGAGGCGAGTTAAGATGGGTGCACATTTTTTTAAGACGATTGCTGGTATGCCATCCAGCCCAGACGATTTTTTAGTATTTAGAGAAGAAAGAATACGCTTGATCTGTTTGACTTTAAAAATTATATCGGACATTTTATGAGAAACAGGGACAACTGTTGGAAGAGGAAGATTAATAGGAGGATCAAGCGTAGAATTGGCAGCAAATTGTTTGGCAAATAGTTCGGCTTTTCCTTTGGAGGTAGAGACAATTCCATCTTCAGAGATTAGGGGTGGAAAAGAATTTGTGCAAAAGTTCTGACTAATATTTTTGGCAAAGGACCAAAAAGCTTTACTGCCATTTGAGCAAGAGAGAACTTTATCTTTTATTCGATTGTTAAATCGGTCTTTTGCTTCTGAGATGGTCTGATTATACTGATTGCTTGCTTCGATGCTAACCTGTCGATTTTCGGGACTGGGGTTTTGAAGAAACTTTTTGTGGGCTTGAAGTTTTAAAAGTCTGGCTTTGTCACAGGATTTAGAAAACCACGGTTTGTGATTTGAAGATATGGGGTTCTTTTTAGTGTGGGGAATATAGGTCTCAATGCCTAGTTGAATTGTTTCGGTAATTTGTTTACATATTTCTGAAGGATCGTGAGTAGAAGAGCAGGTAGGATCCCAAGGGTAGCTGGCAAAGAAATCTCTTAGACCATCCCAGTCGGCCGAATTGTAGTGCCAGACGGTTCGTGGCGGCACCTTGCACATTGAAAAAAAATGCTCACTGCAAATGCCATTTTAGAAAAAAAGTTTTGAAAAATATATATTAAAACAATCAGACTCTTGAAAATTATCTTAAGACCAAAGAGATTTTTGTCAATACCCGTAAATTATTAAAAGCAAAAAGAGATAACTTTCAAAATTTCTGTTCTACATTAAATAGAAATTCATTACTTACAAAAATTTTAAATGTTAATGTTTTAAATATTAATATATTATTCCACCTTAAGTACCTCCTTATATACCTACCACTTTCTGATTTAGTAGAGGATGTTTCTCTTTTTTCGCAAAGTGAAATTAAAAGTGTTATAAAACATACCACTCCTGATTTAAATCAAATATCTTATTCAATGATATAAAAATCTTCCATAAAGAGAAAAAAACACTTTTAAATATATCTAATGGATTTTTATACGGACAAAATATGCCTGTATGTATAAAATTTTTATTAATTAAGCCATTATTAAACGAAAATAAAAATCCTAAACATGCAGAAAGGTACGGACCAATTGCATTAGCTCAGTGTACAACAGAATTTTTTAAATCTTTAATTTAAAAAAAGGTTAGAGTGGCAACTAGAAAATAAAAAACAGTTTCCTTTGAATCAGATGTGGTTTAAGAGAGGTATGGGTTGTGTTTTAACTATTCAACTTAATTTTAGTAAAGCTGAGTTTACCCCATGGGTTTTATTAGATATATTTGCCGCATATGACAATGTTCATATTTATAAGCTGTCAAACCAATATCATTTCCTTAATATTCCCCCTGATATTTGTAATCTAATATTTTAATTACCAATATTTCGTCAAATTTATATTAGAGATAAAATGGTCAAATTACAGGTCTTTATATATCATCAACAGGCTTGCCTCGGGGCTCTCCCCTGAATCCAATATTATTTATTATTAATTCGAATCATGACATCTTTTCGCAAATAAATTTCTGGCTGCAAAACTTTAACAAACAAACAAACAAATATTTTGAAAGGACTGCCACCCCATGGACTAACGTAATTATTTCATGCAATATTTATTTCCCACATGGCCGATTTACAAAAATGTAACTTTATAGTAAATCCATGAAAATATTTATCACGAGATAGATAGTTATCATAACATGAGCACGAAATAAACAAAATACATACCTTGGATTTCTTCCAATATGCTTCCACATACAGTAAATTACTGCAGCCCCAATTAATGAATACTCTATAATAAAGGGAAACAAGTAAGGTGCTGAATCTTGCACGATGGTTCCCATGATATTTATCCTGCCACAGCTGTCGTTAGTTAAATTTCTTGTAAAGTAGTTAATTAACGCCTGTGGCTGAAGGTCGTCTAAAAATTCAGAACTGTTTCCCGATATTGCATTCGTGAAATCGTTGGAAAGTTCTGGTTCTTCAGCAACTAGAAATAAAATAAAACACTATATTATTTTATTAGATAATACAAAATTCTATATAAATTATATTAATGTTTGAAAAATTCTGGTAAACAACAAGCAAAGTTAAATGATTTTTTTTAATGTCGAAAGTGTACAGAATGATTAATTTTCAGCCCTAAGGCTTTTATTGGATCTGTCAAATTGAAATTTAACAAATTTCTGCTCAGATTTGCGGTTTGCTTCAATTTTTTTTAACAGGCAGTATGCCCTGGGTTGGAAGACTTGGTCATATTTGTCAACTTAATGAGTATGAGAGGGGGAAAATTCTGGCCTTATATGAGGCAGGTGTGTCAAGCAGAGATATTGGAAGAAGAACAAACCGATCTTTTCGTATTATTTTAAGATGTTATCAGAATATCCAAGAAGATTAAGGACGTAGAGAACCGGACGTCGTAGGGGAACAACAGAGCATTAAGCTCGCCGACTTGTGATTCTTAAAGATTGCATTAGTTCAACTCGGGCAACTGGTGAATCCATCGTGGTTTCAAGAACACGGAAGGATTGCTGGGGTGCGTAAAATAAATCGCGGAATAAGTTTTGGGCTTTTTTCTTGCTGTCTCTACTGGATGTTGCTATTTACTCATGTGCATCGACGCACTGGTGGAGAGACATACTTCTGTGGGATCAGGAATGGAAGCAGGTGATCTTTAGTGATCAGTCTCGCTTTGGTTTGGGTGTACACGATGGTCGAGCAATGGTATGTAGGCGACGAATCCACAATTTGATCTGAAGAGACAGGTTTATAACACGGGTGTAATAGGATGCTATCGGATATGATAGCAGGATATCTTTAGTCTTAATTAGAGATAACACAACAGCCTTCCTGTACACTCAGGAAGTAGTGGAACTTGAAAGATCGAAAATCCCCTTTTTCAACAAGACAACGCAAGACCACAAGTGGAAACTTGACCATATTAACCGCTTACCATAGCCCCCAAAATCGCCAAAGCTCTTATTTTGACGGAACATATGTGGGACGTACTATGTCGCAGACTGTTGAACCTAGAGCATGCCTCCCAGACGCTGGCAGCACAGATATGAGTTAGAGGTAGGGTAAAATAAGATACCCTAAGATGATATGACAATGGGTATAAAATATCAAGAGTTTTCAACACGTTATTAAACTTAATGCCTTTATTAATCATCCAATTAAGCTAAACTTTTATTAGTTATCTACTATACATAACAGCATAAAATTAATAAAATACATTGTTGATGCTCCCTCTTTGTGTCACTTAGTAGAGTAAAATTGAAAACGCTGATTCAGTGGCAGCTTTAAAACAACAACCATATTAGACTACTGTGCCGGAGGGGAACAAGGTTTTGTTGTTTTCTCCTATATGTTTATTACTCCCGAGGGTGTGTGACTGACCAAGTTTAAAATAGGCGTTACCTTATTAACATGAAACCAGCTAACCCTAAGATCTCTAAAGAAAAATAGCAGTTGTACCAACTTTTCGCTATTAGGCCGACAACAAACCGAAGGGTGTTCAAGCCTGCGCATTGAAAATTTCAGTAAATCGTGCCTAGCTTGCTTATATCAAATACTGAAAATTGACAAAATGACGTACCAATTTTTGATATTGTTTTTTTTTTCATTTGTGGTTTGTGTCTAAACTTTACCTTAAATTTTTAATACTTTTGTATGTTTACCCTAAATCAACGAATTTTGACGGGCTTCTTCATGGTTAAGGTGAACTATTCTAATTTTAAACAGTGGTCGTTAGTCAGGAGATAATATGATCTCATCCCTATCATATAATCTAGTGACCTAGTGATCGCCTATACAAGTTATTAAAATCATAATTAGGTAATATCAACACTTACACTATATAAAACAACCTGTGTTATTTATTTCGAAACAACCTAATACATACAAATTATTTTGTGCTAAATAAAATTGTAATTAGGGGATTAAGAACATAAAAAAATGATCGCAATCGAATTTCTAGAAAGTTCATGCGGTTTTATTGTTAGTAAACACATACCATTAACCACATCGTTAGGTACAAGATTGTTAAAACTTCGTAAATCAAAGAAATCTCTAAACGAAGCATATGTCGGTGCAAATGTTCTCGGAGTAGTAGCAGTGGTCGGAGTAATTCTTTGGGTAGTAAAGGCCTGCCATGCCTGAGCTGCCGTAGTTCTCAAAGTGGATAAAGTTGGTGGCAAGAAAGTCGTACTTGTGGTAGGGAACCTGGTTGGTGCAGTCGTGGTAGGATGGTTGAATGGCGCCATAGTGCTTTTGTACATTCGCCACATTGTTGTGGGCACGGTTTTGGCAGTGGTGAACACATCTTGATTTTTAAAATATTAAATGTTAATGTTGTTAGTAGAAAATAAGGGACGTGCAATGACAAGCTAAATGCTAAATAAAGACTATGTTCTACCTAAAAAACTCTAACTACTAAATTAGTTTAAAGAGTTCCAAGTTTTGAATACGTAACCATACATAAAAATAAATACTACTAATAGAATAGAATTTTACACATAAAAGCTAAATGAAGCAAAACATATAAAACCAAGCATGATTAATATTTTTTTAAGTAAGTGTTTTTTTCTTGTATACCTTTAGCAGATGTTTAATATTAAATCAAAAAGCTTTTGAACACTCAGCACCAAACTAAGATAAGTGACATTAGTACACTCGTCTTCGTAATTAAAAATAAAAATTAATTATAACCGAAATTAACTTAAAAAGGTTGCCAAACTACAGATATCCATATAAGCAAACAGTTTTGATAATTAATTTGGGAGACATGCGGTAAAAGGACTAAAAACAGATTAAGTTGCAAATTTTAATCCAACTACACTTCTGTTTTAATATTTACACAGAAGTTTAATCTACCTTATTTCTACTTAAGGCTTACTACAACTTACTTCTGGTGGTAGTCGTTGGTCGTAAGGTTGTAGTAGTGGTAGTAATCATATCGTTTAAGTATGGATAAGCGCTGCGTGCAGTTGAAGTGATGAAATTTTTTACGTTAGACGGTGTAGCGGCAACTGTCGCCGTTAACAAGCTTGCAGCGGTGGTAGTAGTGCTTGGTACAAAGTCAGGTTTCGCCAGATGAGTACCAAGAACTGTATTAGCATTGCGGAGAGTATGCTGCCTGATACTTTCTGAAAGTAGGCGTGCGTTAGATGATTTATAAGGCCAAGTTTAGCTAACAGCAAACTCGAAATACAAAAATTAAGTTTAACTTAATAATTTAACAGTTTTAAAAGATTAAATTTAACATGTTTTATGTGAGAAAGCGGGAAAGGAAAAAGTTTTGTTATTTTTTTTATCTTGGGACAGTCCACGAAGGCTTAAAACCTAAGTACTAAGGTATCGTGTCTTAAGCGAAGAAGGAGGTAGTTTAATATCAGGTTTATAAGGAAAGCGAAAATTCCTCCAGGCAGCAGGTTCTACAGTCTAGACTTCCTAGAGATAAGGAAACAAATAAAGTAGGGTACCAGTTTAGTTCGTGGCCTTTCCAGTTAGACTGTAAGGAATCCATTGGAGGCTGCAGAAGGAGTTATATTGGCTAATTCTTTGAAGCAGTAGCCGTGGAATTACATAATAAAAGAGCGACAGATTTCCTACAGAGTCGGTGGGCAAGAGAAGGAAGCTTTCCTACAAACACGGGGTCATTATTGGGACGAATGGCTTTTCTTTGGATGGAATCAAAGATTTGTGGGCGAGGTTATTCTCCAAATATAAGAACAATACTCACAAGGGGGTCTAATTTGGAATACATACAGAGTATACAGATTAAAAGTGAACATCATGTGTTTCTGCCAATTAAGATCAGTAATAATTTAAAGTTCTGTGAAAAAGAAATCTGCATTACCTTGTGCATGTCTTCCAAATACTTATAGACTGGCTATTATCAGCAAAATTATGGATGGAAAGCTAATAGAAGTGCTATCTACAACAACTGATATACGTCGATTAGGAAGAAAACTGGAGAGCCAGAAACAAAGTTAAGGTGAAAGAGGGTAGAAAAAAAGTTGGTTAAAGAAAGCATCACGCCAGACCTGGTGTAAACAAGAACCAGTATTAGTTTTATTATATTAACACCCGATTTAGAATGGTGTTACACATGACAAAATTCTAAATTGAAACAGGCGAGTTAAAATGGATGCAATCTCAGCAGCACACTTTTACAATATGACTTCTAGGTGTTAAGAAAAGAATACGCTTAATCTGCTTGATTTCAGAAATTATTTTGTACATTTGATAAGGAACAAAAGTACTGTTGGAAGAGGCAGATTAACGGAAGAATGAAGGGTAGAATTGGCAGCATATTTTTTGGCAAATAGGTCGACTTTTTCTTTAAAGGTAGACATAATTTAATCTTTAAAAGTTAGGAATTAAAAAAAACCGTTTTGACCATTGTTTTTAACAAAGAAACAGAAAGATTTACTGCATAAGAGTATCCTATTTTTTATTCAAAACAGTCTTTGGGTTCTAAGGTTTTTTGTTTATATTCATTTTTTGCTTTGATGCTAGGTTGTCATTTTTTAAATTATAGGAGTAGGATTTAAAATAAAAACTTTTTATGAGCTTGGACTTTTAAAAGTCTAGTATTATCACAGAATTCAAAAACCCACGCATTAGGATTAGAAGTTTTGTTTTATATTTGTATAAGAAATGCAGGTCTCAGTGCGCACAAACTTAACATAGTTTCGTATTTAAAGATAAAGTTGATGATATGTGTTCATAGACGAAACTTTGGAATTCAAACTGTCGTCCACAACTGGAATTTCCAAAAACTTTTTTATTATTGGAATTATCCGTTAGAAACTCAATGATCTTACAACACTGGCGATATGAATTGGCAGCAAGGCTCTTTAGAGAGCTTACGTCCTCCGTAGCAAACCGTACTCTATGCAAAATAAACCATTTTTTTTTAAATACAGGTATTTTCTCCGGAGATCGATTCTTGGTTTAACCGTAAGAAATATCTTTTATGTTTTACATTGGATACATGCTTACATGATAAAAATAACTAAAGGCGTATTGGATTTATTTTTATTATTAACAGCTTACCTGCAAATGGTGCAATGTCTGTTGGTTCGGTAGTGTTAAAAAGGTACTTATGGTAAACTGTAATCTCTTTGATGTATTCCAAGACGAGCGTTCTAATCCAAACACAAAGGTTGGTGGCCACTACGTGCATAAGTCCAAATCTGGCGACTACTTTAAATCGATGAATGTTTAGCTAAAAGGATAAATATGTTAACTGACTGAACCTAATAGGCTAAATGGTATTATTTTGAATACGAAACAAATTTGTAGGAGCAATTATATGATTGATTATGCTTCTTGGGTGCCTAATCGTGAATAAAATACAAAGTCATATTAAATTCAGGCCTTACGTTTTTTAGAGGAGGGTCAATTTGTCATCATTTTAAAAATTACAAATTATCACAAAAGTGGTTCATTTGTAGTAAAAATGTGTAGAGCTTTCCAGTAGGGAATAAAATTTCCTATCGGAATGGCACTTTTGTTTATTAAAAAAACATTTTTATTGCAAAATAAACGCAAAAAAATCTATTAAAAAAATTTAAAAATTGCACATTTTTATTTTTTTTGCCCACAACGTTTTTCTGATGCAAGATGGGTATAGAAATTGCTTTGGAGAAAAAAAAGCTCTATCAAAACCTTTAAAATGAGGTAGCTAGAAGGATTTTTATTAAAAATTAACAGATATATGATTTTTTGAATTTTACAACCTTTCACCAATTTTTGCTGATTTTTTTTTATATCAGAATATTTTATTTTTATAAACAAAAAGTTATTTTTTCCAATTTCGACATATAAAGTGACACTTCAAAACTCATTGACTTTGTCAAATATGTTAGTTTTCATAACTAGTTAGGAAAAGTAAAACTAGTTACGAAAAGTAAAATTTTTCGCAACTGGTGATGAAAAGTAAGATTTAAAAAGTTTTTTTTTCTAATTTTGACATTTAAAATGACACTTTATACAATTATTGACGTTGTAAAACATCTTACTGTTTATAACTAGTTACGAAAGAAAAACTAGTTACGAAAAGTAAATTTTTTTGCAACTGTGTGATGAAAAGTAAAATATTTAACAACGCCAATAAGTTTTGAAAAGTTTTTTTATATAAAAAGCGATTTTTTAATTAAAAAAAAAAAAAATTGCAATAATTTTGCAACAAAAAGGATTTTTTTTTAACTTTAGAAAGTATCATTCCCATAGAAAATTTTATTCTTAAGCCTGAATTTATTAGCTCTTGCCATTTTTTTATTAAGGCGTCCAACAACCATAATCAATCATAAAACTGCTTTTACAACTTTTTTCCTTAATACCCCGTATTTTTCCTAATTGTTTACAGCCTATAAATGCAGTAAATGACCTAAATATGGTTATGGACTTAATAAGTGTTTATTTTACAGAAATGTAAATAGTAAAAAAGATTTAATTTGGGTTAATAATTAATTTAAATTAATTACCTTAGTTTATCCCACTTCTTTAGTTTATAGAAATGTAGAAAGTTAGAATTATTTAATTTATGTTAATAATTTATTGAAATTTAAATAAATTATTAACATGTATCAAATAATTCTAACACCCTACATTTCTATAAACTAAACACATATTTTTAAAGTTCGTAACATTAATCTAGTACCATCTCGCATTCCCGACCGCATACATTTTCAGGTACTACCAAGTTGGAGCCATTGTTTTGCAGCTGGAATACTCTTATTAGTGTTGTTGATGGGGCTTGGTAGCATCTAGCCAGCTTTCGCCCCTTAAAGCTGGCTACGGGGAGTTTTCCTGGAATTCTTGCAGGTGCATTGGATATAGTACAATTGCGTTGGACATGCCGCTCTTTACCACACATCCAGCAACGGATGCTATTTCTTTTTCTGAATGTCCTCTTCGGTTTGTTTTTTAAGAAAGATTTCCTGCAACTCTTATCACTCTTGCAAAATCTTTGTTTGAATTGCCTTCTTCTGGTACAAAGTTCATTTTTCGAAGCCTTGTCTGACTTCTGGACGCTTGTTTAGCTGTTTCAAAATGAAGTGCGTAAGCAAGAGCTTCAGATATTTTCTTAAGTCTGGCAATGCTTAACGCCTGATTCATATCCGGATCACGCAGACCTTCAATGAAACTGTCTACGGCTAGTTCTGGCTTTATTTCTTTTGGACAGGCTGGATATGTCAGAGTAATAAATCGTACAATATCGGCTTTGTGAAGGCTTTCGTTGTATATTTCTATCTTCATCCTTGAAGTGGTATCTTATAAACTTCTGCGAGTGTGTTTCGCCATATCTTATTTCCAGGAAATTTACGATCCATTTGTAGTCATATTGTTTCTCTTCGAAAATGTTCCGTTACACCTCGTGTAAAAACACGGATCTTCGTATATAACATCTTTTTATTCGCAATCAGGTTTATGAACGGTTGTATGGTAACAACAATGCAACGTAACTATGATAACTATTTGGTCGTCAATGCCATCAACTGAACCGTTCGAAAGTCGATTTAGTAATGGGCCTCGTGAAGCCTCATATGAAAAAATCTGGAATTAGCTGGAAAAATGCTTTTAACTTAGGATGCAAGAAAAGTGCAAACTGGATGACTCTAACGCCTTCAGCACACTTAACAATGGCCGCCTGAATGGGGAAAAACTAAAGTAACTTACTTAAATACCTTAATAACCTTAATTAAATAATTATAACTTCTTACATTTCTATAAACTAAACATATTTTTAAAGTCCGAAATATTATTATAATGTAAAATCAACCCTTAAAATTTGTCTTCTCCATTTGAGAACACCCTGTACAGCATCACAAGAATATTATAATTTAAATGTGTATACCTATTGCTTACCCTGGAATTCATAAAAATAAAATACATTTGCATAAATGTGAAGATCATTTGTAGAACTGGATTAATTCCTCGTAGAATCATGTAGCACTGCGAATTGAATGGTACTTCAAAAAATACTCCAAACTCTAGTCCATTGTAGATCATTGTTCCCAAACCAAATGCTAAACAATAATGAGTAAAATAGATAACAAATTTTGTAATGATAAAAACAAGGATTTTTCAATGACAATCAGGTTTATTTTAATTCGATAAATATACGTGAGTTTTCTTTCCATATCAAAATTTTTAATTATCCTGTAACAAGGAAAAATTTTTTACTTTTTTTAAATATTGGCTGCAAGTCCGCAAATTAAAAAAAAAACAAATATTTTTTTCCTCTATGGTCCCAAGTTGGGCGCCAGAAATTTAATCTCAAAAATGCATATAAAAAAAAACAAATAATTTGTGTACTTAAATTTAAATGGAAAAGCAGCGTTCCATTTAAAATTTCCAGCCTATATAATCAATATCAGCAAAATATGTTCGATTATAGTCGAGACAATGAAGCACTCATCTTCGGATTTTTTGCACTAAGACGGATCGAAATGCGGTTTTTTGCATTCGCTTCCAGAATTTTTTGTAAAAAATGTACCTACTTTGTGACTTATACAAACCGCAAATTACATTTCTGCAGCTAAAAATGCATTCAAAAATGCATTTTTTTGAGACGGCTTTTGGAAGATTTAATAACTTTGTAAAAATGAGTCAAAACTGACCCGAATCGGGTTCTCGGAGGTTTTCGAGGTCGCTAATCACGATTATGTTGTTTAAAACTTGACCCACAACCGACCTGGAGCTCAGAAACCCTAATAAACGTCATCTCCGTAGAACTCTCCCAAAATTCACGCGGGGAAGGAGAGAAACCCCACGCCCGGGGGTTTTTTGGGTCGCTGAATTTAAATATGGCATCGGCGAACACTCCCTCGGAAATCCCCTTGGGGTTTGCACCGCGAAACCTGGACGCGAACCCTATACTCCTGCGGGTTTCCTTTCTCAATTCGAAAAAATCGTTATGGGATTTTTTGGGGTTGTGAACGAATTTCACGTAAATTTGAAAAGCGCCCAGAACAATGGACCCTACCATTATTTCGGGGTTTTCCAACTTGTTGAAAAAGGCGAACCGAAATGTCCGGGGGTAAATTCAGCGACCCAAAAAAGCCTAGAGCGTGGAGTTTCTTTTCTTTCCCGCGTGAATTTTGGAAGAGTCCCACGAAGATGACGTTCATCAGCGTTCCTGAGCTCCAGGTCGGCTGTGGGTCAATTTGAACGTAATAATCGTGATCAGCGACCTCGAAAACCCCCGAGAACCCGATTTGAGCCAGTTTTGACTCATTTTTACAAAGTTATTAAATCTTCCAAAAGCCGTCTCAAAAAATGCATTTTTGGCTGCAGCAATGCAATTTGCGGATTGAATAAGTCACAAAGTAGGTACATTTTTTACAAAAAATTTTTGGAAGCGAATGCAAAACCGCATTCCGAACTTTTGGCCTTTTTAGTTCTTCATTACCTCGACTATTAGGACCCAACTAACTCTGAAAACTTATAGTTATCAAGATACTAACCTATAGCACCAATCCTTAAAAAGAAACTTCCATGGGCATGATCGTTTTGAGTAGTCTTCCTCTTGCACTTCGTCTTCTGAACAGATTGCGGCTGAGCCTGAGCGACTACGCCACTCTCCACGTCTACATTGTTCACGTGAGTAGCAGTTGGGGCAGATGGAGGAGGTACCGGTGGAGGTGGTGCTCCAGCCCCCTGCTGAGCTTCTTGCTGCTGCGGCCCCTGCGAAGAGTGACGGTGAGCAGGTTGGGCCATTTCCGATAATTCGGTCACGGGTACGGGCACCACGTCCTCAGCGTCGACCACGCCTTCGCTGTTGCGCCGGTACGTGGTGCTCTGGTCGAACGGGATAACGGACGTAAACGAAAGCAAAATAAGGAAAAACAAAAAGAAAGTGTGTATGTGAGGGTGTGTCTTGCTGGTTCGACTGAGATGATGGATTTGTATTTAATAGACGATTTTTATTTTTTATCAATAATTCATATGCGTTTTGAATTATAAATAGGAATAGAAATTATTATTTTTTTCTGTTTTAGATAAATGGGCAATCTTTCATTTTATGGTGATGAAAATGAAAGCAAATCATCAATCTCATACAAATGGCTCAAATTATCTTTTCTGTTCGACTCTTCGTAAATATACGGTGAATAATACATTTAAAAAATTTGAAAATGTAATGTGTTGTAGGCGAGCATGCATAAGATTTCATAGTTTGGACACTTAAGAAATAAAGGAGCAGACAAATTAGAAAGTTCGGACCTTTTCTAGATGAAGAAAGGAACGAAAGACAGTTTTTTTAAATTAATACAGACGTATAGGTAAAAACTTGCCAAGTCAAACAGGAACTTGGTCTAATTTTACATCTCAGTACTTTAAAAGGCTGATATTTTTGGATAGGAATTTGGCCCTTATATAATATAAGTGTTTTGGTTGGATTAGGCTTTTCGCCAGAATATAGATATTTCTGTAATATTTCTGAAAAATATCTTGTTTACATATGAAGAACACAGGTGAAAAACAGAGAATGTTGCAAAATATCAAAAATGGAGTTAGCATCGTCATTTAGTAAAGAAACATCTATATTTTATTATAAAAACATCTCATGCGGAAGAACACGGCACAGTCCGTTACTCGCAACGCCTAAATTATGAGAAACAGGGAAAAACAAGAAATGTATATCGGCAAAATCATAAGAACAAGGAATGTCGATGTAAACTAACGGGGGTAATACCAATTTTTTCCAATTTCATAAAAGCAAAAATTACCGATAACTTTCATGAATATTTATAATTCCACGAGTTCCAAGAACGGTATTTAGAGAGAATATTTGTAGAATGGAGAAATATGGGAGTATTATACTAATAAAATGTTTTTTTTGTCACACAATTTTCAATTTCATGCAACATTATTAAAACTATAACTGAAATCCTTTTTTTAATTACTTTATCTATTTCTTCATCGTGTACATGACCAAATCGACTCATTTTGATAAAACAAACAGGTTCGATTGTTCTGTGTTTGTGTTGAAATACCACGTTGTCTAGGCAACGTGAAATTTCCGCTGAATTTTTTTGATTTTTAACGTGTCTTATGGGAAAATTTATACATAAGTGAAATATTCGGTTCTAATTTTACTAAGTTTAAAGATCTGCAAGCTCTAAAAGTGCTCTGCTCTCAGGATGTCCAAAACTATTATGATAAGGTACCTCATGCCCCTAAGAGAAATAAAAAAAAGTAAAATTACGAAAGTAAGATCTTTTTTTGGGTAATTTAGTACTATTACTCATAGATCTAAAATGAATATGGAACAAAACAAACCGAATACTACAACTGTGATAGCCGACCTTGTAAATTTGGACATTCCCCCTTTTTACTTTGGAATTTGAGTTTTTTTTGACATTCCTTATTTTTGCGATGAAGAATCGCTATTTTTTTAGTTTTTTTGTGTATTGTATTGTATATTTGAACCATTTTATTTTCAAGTTAAAGAATCTTCTAAGATTCTTTAACTTGAATATTTCTCGTAATTGATATTTTGCAACATTTTGTCTTTTTTCCCTGCGGTCTTCATTTTAATTCTCTTAAATTACCTATATTTTAATAACGTATGCTTTTTTTATTATTTACTTATGCTTTTTACTGTTTTATTTTTAGTAGAATTTGTGTACCAACTTCCATAAAAGTATTTCTATTTATTATCGAACCAGCAAAACCAAACCTTTGAGTGAAAAAAATTATAGAAAAGTGGTTGGGTGTATGTTTTTTGGGGATATGATAAGATTGTATTTATATGACCTAACTTAAAAAAATTGCATTGCGGTTAATTAACAGCGAGGCACAGCAGAAGTTAGTATATAAATAAAAAGCTAAAGCAAAAACCAAACCTTTAGGATGATTTATATTTTTTTTAAATTTAAAAAAAAATTTTTATCAATTGGGAGAAAATTTTCAATGGTATATTTATGAAATAAAATAAAAAGGCTTATTTATCATGAACCCCTTTTAATTTAAAATTAACCCTTTTTAGTATTTTAAAAAAAACCTATTTTTTTTTCTACAGGGTGTTCTACAACTATCTACATCAACCGGAGTTACTAGAACCTATATATAAACAATTGCACCATATAATTTTTTTTTCAAAATTTTTTACTTGTCAAGAATTTTTGGGGGATAAAACTTGTTTATCTAGTATCATACATTAATAGAGAGTTTTTATTTTTTTACTGCAATCAATTTTAAAAAACCCATCTATTAATCATTATTTTTAAATGCCATTTATTCTAGTCGAGAATTGTGTTTCCAAAAATAGTTAGAAGATTCGAAAAATATAAGCGATGCCACCGACGCGGAATGCAAATGTGACAAAGGCTTTTTGAGGATTTTTCGTTAATAAAATTGAAATTTTTTTTGAACAAAACGAAATAAAAAAGTTTCATTTTTGATGATAACTAAAAAAACTATAAGAGATAGCGGAAATTAAAAAAAGATCCTTAAAAAGGGGAAAATTTTCCCGATAAAAAGTTCCAATTTTGGAGTTTATTTTTTTTAAATTTTAATTTGACGCTTATAATGGTCTCCGAATTTTTTTGTTGCATTGGTTTTTTAAGGTTCTGAATACACCATAATGTTTTAATTATTATTTAATACCAAAAAAAAATATTTAGTATGACTTTTTGGGGGACCGCGAAACCCAAAAAGGTGCCCGGAGGGGCTTTTTTTTGAAATTATCTCCCTTAAGAAACTTTTTTTCAATTTTTGCTATCTCTTATAGTTTTTGGGGTTTTCCTCAAAAATCAAAAAGTTTTTTTAAATTTTTTTTTTTTAATAACAATTGAATTTTTATTAGAGAAAAAAACCCAAAAAGCCTTTTTTTAGATTTGCATTCCGTGGAATGAGCAATGCCCATATTTTTTGAAGCCTTTAACTATTTTTCGCAGGAAACACACTTCTCGACTGGGCTACATTGGCTATTTTAACTGCAAAATCAAAAGGTGATCCCAAATAGTTTTTTATTGAGAAAAAAAATAGGGTAAAAATATCAAAAAATCCCCCAAAGGGTTTTTCCTAAGTTTGTTAACATGTTTACTTTTAAATATTGGACGTTTTGGGAAAAAAAGAATTTTAAAGGACCAAAAGAATCCAAATATGGTGCTTTTTAAAAACCCTTTTTGCCCAGTTTAAAAAAATGACAGTTTAAAAAAAAACCACCCGCCAAAAATAGGGGGCTTTCAGACCCCCTTTTCCATATTTGAATACAATATCGCTAGTAATAAACAATATTTACAAAAAGGGAAAATAATTTAAAAATTTTAACGCCCTTAGTCTCCTGATGAGTATTTCAAAAACTTTTACGAACTTATGTTGTTTTGCTTTTTTTGACCCATTAGTTATAGAAAACCCTGTATAACATTTGTTTTTTTGTATTTAAACGTAAACATACAAAGTGCCAAGTTTGTAATAACTACGGATGTCTCGGAAAACCAAAAAGATGAATGGATAAAGGGTTTAAAAAATATCAGTTATAAAAAAAAAAATTTGTGGAATTTTTTGCATAGTATACTTTTTAGAATAAAATACAATGTTTTCTATCAATGAAGCTGGATTAAAATCAGAAAAACGTATTTTTTTTTGTTTTACGTTACTATCATGAAAACTAAAAAAGCCATATTTTACAGCGATCTTTAATGAAAAAAGTTACTGGAATTAAAACACATTCAAAATGAGGTAGTATTTAGTGACAGTCGATCGATTTTTGGACAAAATAAAGCGAAAAGAGTGAGTTTTAAAAAATTCATAACTCCATTAATTTTTAAGTTGTAATATAAGTCTTTCGATAATAGGTTATTATTAACGGGTAGAATAATATTATGTAGGTATGCAAAACATGGGTGTTTTTTTAGTAGTCAAACTATTTACACTTTCTAAACATGATAAAAAGGGTTTTTAATAATTTATCAACCTTCCATCTTTGTGCGCTGTGCAAGGGCCTATGAATATTTTATGTCTAGGAGTATTTTGAATTCGTAGCACCTTATATGTTATATACTTAAATAAATAGACAACTGAAAAGTATCAAACGATTTTTGCTAGTCCGCAGTGCAAAATTTCCCAACATTATTTCTCTAGCGTATTTACAAATAAAATATAGTAATTACTTAAGTTGAATTATTTAAATTTTAATATTAAAATCCAGTTAATTTTATAAAAATATCGTACATATAAGAAAATTAAAGTCAAAAATTGTGATAAAGAAAAATCACAGAAATTATCAAGGTTCTTGAGTTGACTGAACTTTAAAGACACAGGTGAATAAAAATTATATATTTTAATATACATAAGGTGTGAGAAAATTATGAAATGTTTTTATTTAACTAATTAAAATGCTTGGAACATTAAGAAAACAAAAAGTTATTCTACAGTAGTGTACCTATTTTAATTTGGTACAGCAATGAATATCGACAATTTTATGTTTTTTTAATCTACAATATTAGTGGATTGACAAACTCTATTTTAAAAATTATTAAACACTAAACGTTTAAAGTTTTATGTAGATCTGTCAACTTATTTGTACAGTGACGGCTATTAAATCTTGAGCAAAAAATTTGTCAATTTTTTACTTTTTTGCCAATTTTTGTAAATCGCTCTTTTTTACCTTGTTTTACTTTTAATTACTATAAATAAAGCAAAAGGTAAAAGAAAATATTTATATTTTATAAAAACTAACAAATTAATAAATTAATTACCAATTTAGTAAATTTAAACAAACTTAAATATTCTTCCAAACAAATTTAATATTTTATTGCGGCCCCGTTTTTTTCTAAGACAGAGTTTAGCCTCGAGGTATCGAATAGACCAAAGCCCGGGCGTAGTCCGGATTTCCTCGTAACTCATTCCATGCCTCTAAAATTTTATCCTTAAGTTCGTTTACATTTTGCGGCCTAAACTCATTTTCCCCATTTATTTTTTAAACTAATAAGCCCCAAACATTTTTCATAACATTTAAATCTGAACTACGTGCGGGCTACGGTAAAATCCTGATACGCTGCTCTTCTATCCATTCATCGACTTGCCGGGCCGTATGAACGGGATACTTATCCCGGAAATCAATCCAGTACAGAAGGAAGCATGATATTCTGTAGTAGATCTATATAAACCTCCGCATTGAACCTTCCTTCGATAAAATAACATGCACACAGCCACCCCCAAACATTTAGCGAAAATCGCCCACTACTTCTGTCCTTTTGGGTATATTTTTTATCAAATCGTGTTCCTTGAGGCCTGTTTACCTTAAGTATCCCATTGTAGCACGACTGAAACACTTTTTCATCGATGAATATTATATTTTCCCAAAAAATCGAAGGTTCCAAGTAAAGTTGTAGAGCAAATCCAATGCGTTGTTCTTTATTTGCATTTGTTAAAAACGGTTTTAAGGCTGCCGGGTGGCAGCGCAATTCGGATATTTGCCTTATTCTTCGCCGTGCCGTTCTAACTGATGCTGGGAAATTGCTTTCCGTTTTTGCTGTAACTACAGATTTAAATGGTTGGTTTCTCAAAACATTAACTACATTATTGTCTTGTTCTTGATTCGATAGTTTGGGACGACCACTTGCAGCTCTTCTCTCAAAGGAGTGTGTTTTCTGCCATTTTTAACAAAATGAATAGTAACTCTCTTTGAGATGTTAAGCTCTTCCGCCACATCCCTTTCTGGCCAACCTCTCTGCTCAATATAATTAATAATTAATACTTTTTGATCCAAAGTTAAGTTTGGCATTTAAAAAAAAAAATTAACACTGACAACGAATACCTGTTTCTTTATTAGGTTTTTCAACAGGTATTTATATTCAGTAGAAGGTGACTGAATGACTGAATCCGACTGTCTAATTAAACAAAGCATTGCGATGGTCTTAACTGACAACGAATACCTGTTTCTTTATTAGGTTTTTCAACAGGTATTTTATTTTTTTTTAACTGAATGACTGAATCCGACTGTCTAATTGAAACAAAGCATTGCGATGGTCTTAACTGACAACTGAATCCGACTGTTTCTTTATTAGGTTTTTCAACAGGTATTTTATTTTTTTAACTGAATGACTGAATCCGACTGTTTCTTTATTAGGTTTTTCAACAGGTATTTAATTTTTTTAACTGAATGACTGAATCCGACTGTTTCTTTATTAGGTTTTTCAACAGGTATTTTATTTTTTTAACTGAATGACTGAATCCGACTGTTTCTTTATTAGGTTTTTCAACAGGTATTTTATTTTTTTAACTGAATGACTGTTTTTTTTAACTGTTTCTTTATTAGGTTTTTCAACAGGTATTTTATTTTTTTTAACTGAATGACTGAATCCGACTGTTTCTTTATTAGGTTTTTCAACAGGTATTTTTTTTTAACTGAATGACTGTTTTTAACTGTTTCTTTATTAGGTTTTTCAACAGGTATTTTATTTTTAATCTGAATGAACTGAATCCGACTGTTTCTTTATTAGGTTTTCAACAGGTTTATTTTTTTTAACTGAATGACTGATCGTTTTTTAAACTGTTTCTTTATTAGGTTTTTCAACAGGTATTTTATTTTTTTTTTAACTGAATGACTGAATCCGACTGTTTCTTTATTAGGTATTTTATTTTTTTTAACTGAATGTATGTTTTTTTTAACTGTTTCTTTATTAGGTTTTTCAACAGGTATTTTATTTTTTTTAACTGAATGACTGAATCCGACTGTCTAATTAAAACAAAGCTACGGTAAAATCCTGATACGCTGCTCTTCCATCCATTCATCGACTTGCCGGGCCGTATGAACGGGATACTTATCCCGGAAATCGATCCAGTACAGGAGGAAGCATGATATTCTGTAGTAGATCTATATAAACCTGAATCCGACTGTTTCTTTATTAGGTTTTTCAACAGGTATTTTATTTTTTTTTAATCCGACTGTCTAATTAAAACAAAGCTATTCTGTAATAGATCTATATAAATCCGACTCTTTCTTTATTAGGTTTTTCAATAGGTATTTTTTTTTTAATCCGACTGTCTAATTAAAACAAAGCTATTCTGTAGTAGATCTATATAAACCTGAATCCTTTTTTTAACTGTTTCTTTATTAGGTTTTTCAACAGGTATTTTATTTTTAATCCGTCTGTCTAATTAATTTTTTTTTTTAACTGAATGACTGTTTTTTTTAACTGTTTCTTTATTAGGTTTTTCAACAGGTTTTTTTTATCCGACTGTCTAATTAAAACAAAGCTATTTCTTTATAGATCTAAATAAACCTGAATCCGTTTTTTTTTTAACTTTTTCTTTATTAGGTTTTTTTAAAACAAAGCTATTCTGTAGTATAAGTGTTTAAAAATAAAATGATAAAATTTTTTTTTTAGAAGGTGAAGCCACAAAAAAAATTCATGAAACACTGTCAAAAGTGTAGAAAGACTAGACACTTTTAATTAGAACAATAAAAAGATGGGTTGCTGAACTAAAAGTAGTAAAAAAGGTAAACACCGCTACATTATAGTTTGAAAGCAAAAAACAAATTTAAAAAAGAATAGTAACGTCGAAATAAAAATGCCTTACTGCATGTCAAGTTTTTTTAACAAGTTAAAGCATATTCAAAAAACTTTCCACATCAGAAATAATAATGGAATATTTGAAGACATGTCAAAAATATATCGATCATTGGACATGTGCAATAAATGGTCGAATTCATTGACCGCCAAAATCACCTGATTTAACTGCCTCAGATTTTTACTTTTAAGTTACCTTTTTTTCAATATTGAAAAATAATAGGTATAGTGCGTACTAAATATTAAATCACCCCATATCAGCGAAAAAAATCTAATAACTGGATTTTAACATTAACATTTTAAACTTTTCTACATTGAATAATATTTTAAAATGTTTTTCTACTTTAAGAAGGACGGGTCATTAACGTTTTGCTCACCTTATTGTGTAAAGTGGGTCTAATGATTTCCGCATTGGCTTGAACTAGGTCACGCATCTTGCGTGGAAATTTCTCCCTCTACACGCACAACACAATGCTCAACACAAAACATAAACAAATAAACATAATACATAAAGTAAAAGAAAACCAAACTTAATAAAATAAAACAAAAAATAAACATTATGGAAAACATAAGTAGAAAAGGTTAAATAAGCACATATAGAAAAAGTAAAAATGGGGATACTAAAACAATGGGTGGCTAATAAATTGCTTTCATAAGTGGTTATTTTCTGTTAGTATATTATATTGATTTAGCAATATTTAAGGCAATACTGATGACGAAAAATCATCCACTTTTTGCGATTTAACTTTAATTGTTTTTGATTGAAAAAAACACCTTAACAAAAAATTTATGCATTGGTTCAAAAAGTTAGCAACCATAGTTACTTACTTGGCGTTTTTCTCAATTAGTCCAGTAACTTAAGAGCTGAAAGTACCCAAAGCTGTAAATAAATCTGTACAGGTTTTATTTGTGGCGCAATTCTTAGGTCTTTGCGGATGCTTTCGAGCAAGAAAAAGTTTATTACGATTCCGACGTGGGAACCCGCTAAAAATGGCCCCCCAAAGTCCCAAAATGAGTTTCCCGCAAATATCTGCGAAAATATGTGTATTAGAGAATTTTTGTTTGAACAAAAAATGAAGATCACCTCGAAATATACAAAAATGGTCTTTACCATTTTTTCGCAACACCAATATTTTTCGCAAAAACGGCCGTCGAAAAATCCGTATCATTCCACACTGGATAGATGCGGTTAGTTGTGAGTCCGCGAGTCACTGGTGTGATGAATTTTCCTAATTTTTGAAAAATTATTGGACTTTATTAAAAAGAAACAAGTACATTTCAAAACTAGAGATTCTAAGCTTAAAAATAAGGTGCATTGAAAAGCACTTTAATAGATGATGAATTTTTGATTCGCGTTTATTCTACAGATTTTTTAGAACGGAAACGGCTAAAAAATGCATATGGGCAATACAATTTTTTATTAAAGCGCAAGAAAGATGGTGAAGGAAATTTTCTGGGATCATTGAACACTTGCTAAGGTCTTATTATAAAAAAGAAATGTTAATAACAAACCATTTTTTTCAAAAAAATATCAATAAATTAATGAGGTACTCTCAAAACATAGAGAAAAAATTTGACCGCTTTTTTTAATATTCTAGAAAAATCAAAATGGATCCAAACTTATATGCAATGATAAGTACGGGTTTTTCCATTCCGATAAACTTTGAATGATTGAAAATGTACATTAGTGCCCGAGTAATGGAACAATTCGTCCGCCCGCTATAAGTGAATCCATGAAGATAGCGGCATTCTGGCTGTAGAGCGACAGCTAAAATGAGGGGATTTTGGGTCCCATTATCTCAAAAACTATCGATTTTTCGAAAAAAATTATAAGGACCGTTTTTGTAGATTACAAGGCATTCTTTATTTTTTGTTTAAACAAAAATTCTCCAATTTGCATATTTTGGCAAATGTTAGCGGGTAACCCATTTTTTGGGCCTTGAGGAACCATTTTCAGCCCTTTTCAACCTGTTAATGTTGATAAACTTTTTTTCGCTCAAAAGCATCCCCGAAGACCTAAGAATTGCGCCACAAGGGAAAACTGTACAGATTTATTTACAGCTTTGTCCCTTCATTTACTGGACTAAATCGAAAATGACCAGATTATAGGATAATAAGAGCTATTTACATTTTAACAGATTCCAGGTAACATTGCCCCTCTGGTGATAACTACAAAATTATGTTATTTTTCTTATCCGCTCCAAAGGCAAAAAAAATCCTAATTTTTTTGTCTTTTACCTTCTCAAAAAATGTTATTTTGCTCCATTGTATGATATATATCATTTTCTACCTAGGGAGAAAAAATATTTACTCTCTTTCGAAGGTAGAAAATAAACCGGATTATTCTGTTACGTATCATTTTTGACATTTTACTGTTGAAAGATTTAGTGAAACTACTTTTGCCCGTTTCAATATGTTTTCGGCAACATCATTTTCACTGTCAGAGAACATTTATTTAAAATGTTTACTTTCCAAAAGGAATTACCGGCGAATAATAACAAATTTAACAATAATGTTTGTATTGTTAATCACGTAAACCAAGAGTCGACACCTCTTTGGAAATATTAAAATTTCTCTGAAAAATTTAAACTCTTATATTATAAAAAAATAAGAATTACATATACATTACTTAGACATGAAATATTCCACGAGAGGAAAAGTGGCACTCTCTTTCCTTGTATTTAAATAGTTATTTACATAACAAGGGAGAAAAGTGCCTCTTTTTCTCCCGCGGATAATTTGATGCACGACACGAAGCGGAGTAAATTAAAGTCCAAGGGAGAAAATGCACTTTACTCCAGAGAAATGTATATGATTTTTTCCACTACTTTTCATTCAAGTTTTAAAAAATTATCTTTGAATTTTGTGTTCTATTATTAAATTGTGGTTTTAATTGTTTGGAACCCCGTTATTAAAAACTTGTCAATGTATAACGTAAAATTTGAAATCACTTATGGCATTGACACTGACAAGACATAAATTAATTGGCTCCCTAGGGAGGTAAAGTGCTATTTTACATATATTCACGGGTTAAAAACAGTATTTTCTTAGAAGGTAGTAGACAAATTACTATTACATTCTATTTGCAATTTTTTTTTAGTTTTAAACCTTCGCAAGTGGTAAAAAATAGATTATCCCAATCCTTTCAAACCTATATACAAGGTGCTCCAAATTGGATGCGCCCATTTGCTAACTTGCTTTAATATGTTGGATTATTAAAAAACTTTAACGATGAATAAAGTATGAAAACTACAATAACTTCCAAACTTTTAGCCACTCAGTATTGCCTTTATAGATTACAATTTTTTTTTGCACGATTGCTTTTTTTCCAACATCTACAAAATTGAAGCTCTTTAACATTTTTTTCTAAAATAATAATATTGACGTCTACATAAGTACACATGTAATTTCAGTTTAAAACGATCTTAAATAATCGTGCAAAAAACCTTTTGGAAAATTCAATATTGTATGTATCTTGGTATAATTAAGTTCTTTACTAAAGCGTCGTTTAATGAAAAATCCAATTAAAAGCTAAAATTTGTTAAATAATTAAGGTAAAAGTAATTAACAATACTTTGCAGTATCATTATCGCATAAATTAAATGTGCATTTATTTAATTGTAATTTTGGTGATTTACAAATTTTTGCGATATATTTACTGTAAAGTATTGTTCAACTCAATCTGTAAAAGTTATATAAGAGTAAAGACACCACAAAAAAGTTATTAACCGATATAAATATAATCAAATTTAGCAAAATCAAACCTTTAATAAAAGTAGTAGTTAAAAAAATAAGCCGGAAAATGTGGAAAAGTTGATAACAAGCTCTAATTTTAATTTTTTGTTTGCTTTTACGTGTTCTGTAGACCCTCAGGAACATTCTTCACCACTAACATCTGCTTTGCAATGAAAAATGAAAAAATATGTTAGTTTTCCCACCACCAAATAATCTCCACTAGTAAAACTGATTAAAAAAATATATTTTTTTAAATTTCACCTTGGAAATCGCCTCTCGAAGGTTTTTGGGGTCATTAATTACGAATCCGCAGTCAAAAATAGTGTTAAGGTGTGTGCACCCCATCAAAACCACCCAACCGCTGTGTTCACACGTCGTCGTCGTGGTTGGGCCCAGTAGGATCTTTTGGAACATGCGCTAGAGTTGCTGGTTATCGGCAACTCTTTTGGCTAGCGTATGGAACGGGATCCGAAGCTAAGATGACCACAAGGCTTAACTCAAGGTGTTAGCATACCGTGCTGATGAGTGAATGACATCTTGTGCCTTAAACAGGTGTCTCCAAAGGTGCCTCTGAGATACAGGGCGACCTCTCAGAGTATCTAGCCTTACTGCGGTAATGCGGGGCTCTGCCGTGGTGGACTATTACTTCCCTAGCTCCAAACAGAAAGCGGAAAGAACCGCTTTCATAGAAAAAAAGTGACAAAGGTGCGCTGACCGAAACGGATAAATCCGTTTCGAGGGGTGCCAGTCAAGGTCACAAGCAGACAAAGGTGCGCCGACCGAAACGGGTGAATCCGTTTCAAAAGGTGCCCCTAAAGTCACCGGCGCCTGTTTCACGGGGAAGGGCTAATCCATCCCGAACAAACAGGTGCTTAGGAAGGATTCCCTGAATCCAAACAGAAGGCGGACAGAACCGCCTTTATGGGAAAAAGGGTTCCCTGGCTTTAAACAGAAAGCGGATAGGACCGTTTTCATAGGGTAAGGCCGGAGATGCGGCCTCAAAAAGAACATCTGATTCCTGTAACAAGGACCTGGTAGCTACCCACGTCACTAGACCGGGAGAGGAGGGCATGACGGATCTAATCGTCTGCTCGTCATACTCTCCAGAAGACAGGGACACCAGAACACATCAGAACACATTGTGCTCGTGTCCGGTGGCGACACGAGTAAGACGATTTTGAAAATTCAAAATTTTACCTCGGGATTGGCTCTCGGGGGTTTTCGGGGTCGCTGATTACGAATCCGCAATCAAAAATCGTGTGAGGGTGGTTGTACCCCATCAAAACCACCCCTGGAAGTGACAGAGATGGAAACATTTTGAAAATTTAAAATTTTGCTCCGGGAATCATTTCTTGGTGGTTTCTGGGTTCGTTAATTACAAATCCGCGGCCATAAATCGTGCGAGAGTGGTTGCACCCCATCAAAAGCACCCCTAAGAGTTACAGGAATGGGGAAATTTTGTTTGGGTTATTTTGAAATTAAAGAAAACTTAAAAAAATATTTCATTACACTCGTAATTTATTTCTTCAATTATTTAACTACTTTGTAACCAAAACTCGCACGCATATTATATTGAAAGTTTGTGGTAGCTAGACTTCGGATTCGTGATCAGCGACCCCGAAAACCCTCAAAAGACGATTTCCGGGGCAAAATTTTAAATTTTTAACATTTACCCATTTCTATAACTCCTAGGGGTGGTTTTTATGGGGTGCAACCACCCTCACTTGATTTTTGACCACGGATTTGTAATCAGCGACCACAAAAACCCCCGATAGAAGATTTTCGAGGTAAAATTTTAAGTTTTTAAAATTTCCCCATATCTGTAACCCTTAGGGGTGGTTTTATTGGGGTGCAACCACCCTTACTCGATTTTTGACCAAGGATTCGTAATCAGCGACCCCGGAAACCCCCAAGAGGGGATTCCCGAGGTGAAATTTTTAATTTTAAAAGTTTTTCATCAGTTTTACTATTGGAGATTATTTGGGGGTGGGAAAACTACCCTAATTTTTTCATTTTTCATTGCAAAGCAGATGTTAGTGGTGATAAATGTTCCTAAGGGTCTACAAAATACGTACAAAACGCATTGCCAACAAGAAAACATTATACTTTAAACCTTATATCAAAGAATTTGTTACTTAATTTTAAAAGTATGGTACTTTATTTTCTGACACTGTTTTATTTAATATCAAGAAAAAATTATCTGCGACTCTTGGTAATTTAAACTAATTTTCTGGTATCGTATTCAGGGACAAAGGAAGATCGCTAAGCGTTTTTAAGCGTAATTGATAAGAATTAATAAGAAAAAAAAAGAAAATTAAAGATATATTGTGTCATGGAATCATTGTTTAGGGCTTGGAGAAATTGATATATTGTCTGTCATCAGCGAAATACAATTCTTCATTGTTCAGTTACTTTGATTGTCTGAATATAAATACAAGGATGATTTTATTAGTATATATAATGCTTTTGTTTAAATTAAAGAACATTATCTTTTAGTCCGACAAAAAAATAAAATACTGATTTATTTAGGTCCAGAGAAGCATTTCAGTTCTACGAAAAATATTTAATTAAAATCCTGCAAATACATTTAATGAAAATTACAATATTTTTGTTTTAATTTGAAATTGTATGTTTTTATAAGAGAAACTCAGTGATCTATTGGAAAATGTTAGGGAAAAGGTTGTTTTTGTTTGTTTTAAACTAGATCTAAATTAAATGGATTTACTTTTTAAAAATATTAATGGCCCAACTTTATTTAAGTAAGTTCCATAATTAGGAAGTAAATTGGAAATGGAAAATATTTTGTTTCTGTTTCAAATCTCAGATTTAAAATGATTTTATTTGGAAAACTTATTTTTTCTATCGGACATAATTAAAAAAAATTCGTAATATATTTTGGTATTGAATTAAATAACTTTAAATATATTTTTAGAGCATCTGTTAATGCTTTCTTTCAATTTAAAAATATTGTGTGCTTTTGTTACCTTTAAAAGGCTATTTGAATTGAAATTCAAGTACTTTATACTATTTTTTGAAGAATGGATCCTTACTAAAGTTTGTTTTTTTTTGAAGACCTGAAAGTACCCAAAGCTGTAAAGAAATCTGTATAGTTTTGGCGCAATTCTTAGGTCTTCGCGGATGCTTTCGAGCGAGAAAAAGTTTATCACGATTCCGACGTAGGAACCTACTGAAAATGCCCCCCCCCCCAAGTCCCAAAAATGAGTTTTCTGCGAATATCTGCCAAAATATGCGAATTTTTGTTTAGACAAAAAATAAAGATCAACTCGAAACCTACAAAAACGGTCTTACCAATATTTTTCGTAAAAACGGCCGTCAAAAAATCCATAATATTCCACACTATATAGATGTGGTTAGTTGTGAGTCCGCGAGTCACTGACTGATGTGATGGACTTTATCAAAAAAAAAGTACATTTAGAAACTAGACACTCTAAGCTTTTAATTAATGTGCATTGAAAGCATCTCAATAGATGATGAGCTTTTGATTCGCGTTTATTCTACAGATTTTTCAGAACTTCGGAAACGGCTAAAAAATGCCGAAGGGCAAAACGATTTTTTATCAAAACGCAAGAAAAATGGTAAAAGAAATTTTCTGGGATCATTAAAACTTCAGTCTCATTTTAAAAAAATGTTAAAAAACCATTTTCAAAATATCCATAAATTAATAAGATACTCAAATTGAATAAAATTTGACCGTTTTTAATATTCTAGAAAACGAATGGCCCAAACTCATATGCAATGACAGGTACGGATTTTTTGATTGCAAGCTTTGAATGTTAAATGTACATTACTGCCCGAGTAATGGAACAATTTGTCCGTCCGACTTATAATGAGCCGAAGATAGCGCAGCTGAAATGATTTTGTCCGTTATCTCGAAAACTATGATTTTGGAAAATTATAAGGACCATTTTTGTAGATACAAGGCGTCTTCATTTTTTGTCTAAACAAAAATTCTCCAATTCGCACATTTTGGCAGATATAAGCGGGAAACCCATTTTTCGGGTCTTGAAGGGCCATTTTCAGCCCTTTTCCACCTGTTAATGTTGATAAACTTTTTTCGCTCGAAAGCATCTTCAAAGACCTAAGAATTGCGCCACAAGGGAAAACTGTACAGATTTATTTACAGCTTTGTCCCTTCATTTACTGGACTATTAGTGTTTAAAATAATAAAAAAGCGTCCAACATGTTGAACCTGCCCAGTTCATTATGTTTATGGCATTAAAAAAATGTTACAAAACCATTTTGATTTTTTTGTTTTTTATGGGGATTTGAAACTGCAGAAATAATATATTAAAGTAAGTTAGTGCCATATGAGCGGACATTGACTGGTATTTTAGGGCGTAGAAATAATGACACTGAAATTACTGCAATCAATGAGGACTTTAAATTACTATGAATGTCGTTACATAAATTCAAGATTTTTTAAGGGCATTTTTAAAATGTATAGCGTATTGTTTTTTGTTTTTTTTTCAAAGCGTATTTCAGGCATTCGCAAGTTCATAATGGTCAATCGTTGCTGTGTACGCATTTTTGACGAGTACCTAAAAAGGGTTATTTGAAACAAGAATCCGCCACAACAATATGACCACACTGGTGCGTCTCGACTAATTTATAGCCTTTTTATATTCAAGATCTCGAAAACCAAACTGGTGCTTGCTGAAAAGAAGAAGCGATTCTAATTCTACTACTCACACAAGAGAATATTCTGAAATAATTATTTTATATTGCAACTGATCAGATAAGAATAAACTGTTATTCACATAGTAATTAAAGAAAACATTTTTTTCCTGTGTATGTTTTTTTATTATTTTAAAATTATAAAGTAATTTAATTATTTAGGTTTCAAATTAATTAGTATTAGTGTCTTTAATATATTTTTTAAAGATATGTTTTAAAAATTAATCTTTATATTTATTATTTGATTGCGTTTTTTTACTTAGTTTGTTTGAGTTTATATTAACTGTCGTCTCTAACAATATGTCATGTATTTCCTTATTCTTATTTGATGTTATTGCAAAGTAAAAGTGCCAATTAAAAAGTATGTTTCTACATACCTTAATATCTTCAAAACTAAAAGAGATGTTGAAATCTGGATCGCGCGACCCGTCCGGTTTGGTTCCCGAGATTTTGGAGCTCGATGCTTTTTGCTGAAACATCCTTTATATTAGGAAGTTTTAGCAAATTTAACGACTCCGGCTTAGATTGTCGATTGTCTACAAATAATAGGTAAACCGCCATTTTTTAAAATATTCCCTAAATATGCAAATAATGTTATCAAATCAGGTTAAAAGATTTTAAACCCGAGACTTTGCTTCCGTATATGGCAACACTTTGTTAATAAAAGTTATATTATTTTATTTTTGGACTTTATACACACTAAACACTTATGGTTAGTTTTGATGATTGTGGCCGTTGGTTTATGCTATAAAAATACTAACTTGTCTCTTAATATGTTTAGTGCTTGAGTAGTACAATATACAGGGTTTTCTTAGAAGTAATGGGACACAGAGCAACAGCAGATTCCTTGGGTCGAAATAATGCAATTAACGTAAACTTGCCTTATCACAAAGTTGATAATAACTAACATACAGGGTGTCAAACTTTTAATTTAATTTTCGTTTTTTCGTAATAATTTCTTAACTATATGACATAGCGGTACTAAATTGGGGAGTTGGAGGTTTTTAAGGCGAGAAATTCAAATTTGTCCATGCTTTTAATGTTGCTGGTAGAGGGCGCCAGTTACGGCCAACCCCACTTGTTTTAGATGGCATAACTTTTTTTAAGCTTAGTATATTGACCTGTTTATAAGAAAAAAAATAGTATAATTCCTGCTGTGTCAAAAATGTATATTTCATTTAGGTCTCTAGGAGCAACTGTTTTCGAGATAAACGCACTTTAAAGGACCTTGCAATTTTCCTATTGAACATGGGTTTCGGCCAATTGTTTTCAAACTTTGCAATGTGATAGTTTTCAACACGCTGATCAAAAGTCTCTACGGGCACAAAACCCGAAAATTCCTCTAACCTCCCCAAAATACCCTCAAAAGTATCCAAATCCGCAGTGACCTTTAAGGTTGATTTTGGGGGGGGGGGGTTAGAGGGGTTTTTGGGTTTTGTGTCCATGAAGACTTTTGATCAGCGTGTTCAAAACTATTACTTTGCAAAGTTTAAAAACAATTGGCCGAAACCCATTTTTCATAGCAAAATTGCGGGGTTCTTTAAAGTGCTTTTATCTCGAAAACAGTTGCTTCTAGAGACCTAGATAAAGTACACATTTTTGACGCAGCGGGAATTATTGTAACTTTTTTTTAATAAACAGGTCGATATACTACGCTTAAAAAAGTTATGCTATCTAAAACAAGTGGTGTAGGTTGTAGCTGGCGCCCTTTACTAGCAACATCAAAAGTATGGACGAAATTAAATTTCTCGCCTCAAAACTCCCAAATTCCATATTTTGTACCGCTATGTCTTTAAGTGAAGAAATTATTACGAAAAAACGAAAACAAAATTAAAAGTTTGACACCCTGTATCTCAGTAATTATCAACTTTGTGATAGGGCAAGTTTACGTTAATTGCATTATTTCGACCTAAGGAATCTGCTATTGCTTTGT
Organism: Listronotus oregonensis; assembly: GCA_019359885.1. Taxonomy (NCBI): domain Eukaryota; kingdom Metazoa; phylum Arthropoda; class Insecta; order Coleoptera; family Curculionidae; genus Listronotus; species Listronotus oregonensis. The sequence goes on from JAHBCN010000694.1 coordinate 39,447, forward strand.
GTCCCATTACTTTTGGGACACCCTGTATAGCAAACATATTTTGGGTACCAAAACCAAAAGCATCCATCTTATCTACAATTTAGTATAATAATAAATTTGTATTAAAAACAGACAATCAAAAATCCAATCCAGAATCCAAATGAAAATAAAATAAACTGTTTACAAAAGTTATAGCAATTGTCTTTGCGCTTTAACGATCTTCCTTTGTGATTAGCGAAAGCAGAATGGTGTTAAACTTTTCCCAGATGAAATCTGTCAATATTAAAATCTCACCTTTTCTTGTTTTTTGGTCTTCTTATCTTTTTCTTTTTCCTTTTCTTTCTCCTTCTCCTTCTCTTTTTTCTTTTCCTTTTCCTCTTTCTTTTTTTGCTCTTTTTCTTCTTTTTCTTCTTCTCTTCTTCTTTTTTTCGTTCTTTCTCCTTTTCTTTCGATTTTTGTTTAGGAGGTGGTTTTACCTAAAATATTTTATGTTTATAAATAACTTAAGGGTATTCTTAAAGTTAATTTATACATTATAAGCAATAAAATTGTAGAAATTGAATAAACGAAACGTAAGGCAGTTACTTTTATAGCACGATTATTAAATTACGTCATATATATAAATCAAACGTCAAAAATACATAAGTACCAACAATGACTTATTTTTTGTATTTTAGAGTATAATATTTAGTTTTTTTGGTTTTCTTTTTTTTTTTGAAGCGTAATAATTGTAACAAAAAATAAAAAAAAGCAAAAACAAAAAGTTAGCTTAGTTTTAAGTAAAGTCGTATGAAGTTATCAAATGTACATAGAGTTTATAACTTAGAAAAGGCACTCTAGGTGCAATTAAAATTGCAAGAGCTAATGGAAAAGCCGCATGCGCAATGATGCACGCTTAAAAGGAATTGCTTTGCATGGCATTACATCTAATGTAAATTAAAATTTAAAAAATTGTTATATAGATATTTAAGTTTATAAAATAAACCAATCAGTTTAAAGATATGTCTGTAAGTGTTAGTTAATCTTTGTTCGATTAATATGATAAATACCAATCCAATTTACTCTGTAAACATCTTGTGTAAATATCAACCACTTTTAAACCATCAATTATATAACTTCTTTTTTTGTCAACAGGAAACATACTAAGCCTTATAAAAACTACAACACCAGGAAATTATTTATTCTATTTTACTATTGCTTACGGCAGCACACCACTTTAAGCTTTATTATCTTCTTTAGTGGCCTCCCCGATGTCCAGACCTATTCTCAATAAAGCATGTAAGGAATGTGGAGTAAAGAAGACTGCGAAATTCATCGCGTCCCACCAACACTCAAGGCTCTACGAAAGGAAAGTAAAATGGGCAATTTCGCAAGAAAAAATCAGTCACCAAGTCTAAAGGGAAAATTATAGCCTTGATGACGAGACAAGGTCAGGCAGGCCAGAAAAATTTAAACATGAAGGTTGTAAGAAATATACTGTTGAAAAACGACAAATATGTGACATCCTCAAATAAAGAAAGTTCTTAAGTTTAGTGCATTTTTCAAGAGTATATGCGTTTATGCAAGCATTGGTCAATCGACATAAATCAATCAGGGTCGGTCACAAAGCGAATGATTGCCATTTTGTTTAGAATAAAGGCAATTATGATAATCATTTCACTTAAGAGACAGAAGACAGTTACAGTAACGTGGTATTGGTGAAAATTTTATAGTTCAGACGAATGCAAGCCTGCCTAACCGCGAATAGTGGTTATTTCAAATAAGACTCAAAATTCAGTAAGTACTACAAAATTTCCGTAGCTTTCAACTTATATACCAAATTAAAACATATAAAAAATAGACAAAAAGGCTCTTTTCCTAGTTTTCAGGAAAATTTAAAAAATTAAAGATGTATTATAAACTTTCATTGCCTTTATTTGTCGTTAGCCACTACGTTTCAACTGTTAAATATCTCCCGTCATCTTAAGGTAAGTGACAGTCACAAGACATCTATTTCAATTGGTTTTTTCTTTTAACCTTTTTATTTGCGAAATTGCAGAATGTTTTTCTTTGTAATCTGTCAGCTGTGAACAAAGCTCAAAAGATACGAAAAAAGAAAACCCCCTTCCTGGCTATTTTTGATCCTTTTTTTGTACCTATACCCATACCTCAAAAATTTATGAAATGTGTGACAGATACTCACCTTTTTCTCTTTTTCGTTTCCAGCACAGCATGAACTCTCCTGCAGCAAAAAACAAAACACATACAGCAGGAAGAGTATACTCATGCCGTAGAGATAAGTAAAGAATCCTTCGTAATAATAAGGAGGAATGTTGTGAGTGACTACATCGGAGATTACGTACGCTATACACACTACGACGAGGAGCTTTGCGTACACAAAGCTCATGATAATAAAAAGGGACGTTCTGAAACAAAAGAAAAGAAAGATTAATCGACTTTAGTTTTTAATATTATTTTTTCTATATATACCAAATTTTTTAGTAGACTTTTTTAGTGTCGCTGAGAGGAGTATTGGAATCTCATCTTAAGGTCTATACAAATTTGACGTTTTAGAGTCCCTAGAAGGTTTTCCGTTTCTATCTGTCTGATAATCAATTTATCTATCTGTCAGATGGTACAGAAACTTTTAAACCAAATAAGAAATTAAATTTAAAATCTGATTTATAAGCGATGTCGCTTTAAGGAAAAAGGATGAAAGGGATGAAGGTTGATATTTTTGGTGGTATTTTAAAAGTATTTCTATTTTTTCACAATCAAAATGGGTTCACTATACGAATTATTTGTTTGAACCTATTGTAAAAAAGAGTTAAAGAGACCACAAATTATATGATTTCCAAGGCTCTTGGGATATTTGAAAATTGTTTATTTTTTTAACGTGTCCAGTTTTTTTTAATGGAGGGGTGGTTTATAATTTTTAGGGGAAATTTTAATATTTTTTTTTTACTTTTTTTATTACTTTGCATTTTTTAGATAAAAACTGAACCCCACCTAATTTTACATCTCTATTATTTTTATTAAAAAGATATAATGGAAAGAGACTAATTTGCCATTCCTTCCTTCCTTCCTAACCTTCATTAAGATTTTTCAAATTAAATGTCATGTTTCCCGTGCTGTTTAAGCCTCTTCTTCAATGGGCTGTGAATTTAACATTTCCTCCAAGTCGGTTTCAGTCAAATCTTTATCTTGTGATTCAAGAAACCTCTGAATGTCTATTATTAGGATGATTCTTAACCATCCGATGATGCCAGAGTTAAAATATTTTACGTAAAAGCAGTGAAATACTCAGGTAAAATGAAGCTTACTTTGACTACTGATATTACCTAGTTTGACCGGTGCCCTTGCGAAAAGGCACTAACCAGATTTAGTACAAAAACGTATTCTTTCGCAAAATATACAAAAATATTCAGTTAATAACCTTTCTGGGACATAACACATTAATTTTTAAGTTAAAGGCTGATAATGGGACCGGTGTTTCGGTTTAATTTATTAACAGCTTTAGTGAAGGTCTATCAACGTTAAATGGGTTTTAACGTCTTTCCTAATTTAATTTTATCGCTAGTCCCAAGCGGTAACTTCGTAGAATTTAACGCATACAAATTTTAATAGCATGAAATTGCTCGCCAACAGTCTTGATGTATTTATGCCTTAAAGCAGTGGTAAGAATTTGAAAGTTGATTTTTGCAACTCATTAGCGAAATTATTACAACCGAAAAATGGGAGTATCCCAAGTTTCAAGATATATGATTTTCTGCTTTTTTAAATGAAGAGTATATCTGCTATAAAAGGTATGTTTTATAGATTTTGCTAACCTATACACGCTGCGGTCTTCCGGAGAGGTCTACCTGGTGCCTGCGCAGGTAAACCGGAGCGTGTATTGGAACAGACTTGTGCAGTTTTTTAAACCTGCGAAAGATCGAAAATCAGTTCTTCGGTTGCCTGCACCGGTTTTTAAAATTAATGTCAGTGCGTCATCGTCTTCAATCGATGCCAAAGCGAAACAAACTGAAATCCGCTTGACGACACGCGGTTGATCTGCGCAGGCACACCTGCAATGGTCGACCTCTTCGGTAGACCGTAGCGTGTATGGCCGGCGTTACATTAATCTTGAAAACCAGCGCAGGCGACCGGAAAACATGCACACATGCACAGGTTCACCATACAGTATCACTCGCAAGAATTGATTTTCGATCTTGCTCCGGTCACCTGCGCACCTGCACATGTATATCCATTTGGTAGACCGTAGCGTGTATGGCCGGCATTAAAGAGTTTTTGTCTCTGATCAAAAAGCAACCTACAGATGAAGCCTCCGATTACAGGTTATTCTATCAACCAGCAATAATAGAGTGTGGCTATTAGATATAAGAGCAAAAGATTGAAATAAAGAAGCGGAGATAACACACTGTGTATCGATGGTACAACTAATATCAAGATCAGCCATTTTGATTAACAGTGAAGTCAAATAAAAGCGGAAAAGTTGTCCTTATATCCATTGGAAAGTGGGTTTAACTTTGGTATCTACTAATATTTTAACACTCATTTTAATTGCGTACAGGTTTTATATAAATACATTTTTAAACAAAAATGTGTATGGTACGATTGGAAATGTTGCTCATAAAAAAGGGGCTGAACTTGCGAAAACGCCACCTCCTTCGATTTGTCTACAATTTTGTACATACATTTTTTACAGCATAAGAAAAAATGTTTAGATGCTTTTTTGGCGGCATTAATAAAACCTGTGGAAAATCAATTTTTGTCCAATTAAAAAAAATATTTCCCTTCTCTTTCGATTAGAAAATAAGTGCTAAAATGGAAAGAAAAAATATTCTAATTGAATTAGATTTAAATTAAATCAATTAAATTAAACAGTTGAACAATAACCAATTTTTACAGTAACTTAAACTTCCGAAAACGCTGCCTCTCCAATTTATCTGTAACTTTGCAAAGACTTGTTTATTGCATAAGAAACATTCAGGTGGAAAAAGTAAAAATTAAAAAAAATGAAAAAAACAATTTTTTCTTTTCTTTTTTTTTTTTTAACCAAAACTGACCAGAAATTCCCAAAACTAACTCAATAATTAATAAAATAGTTTATAAAGTATATTTAAATATACTTTAATAAAATGTAAAAAATACCATACACAAAGTACTAACTAATTTTAAAAAATATTTATTACGATATGAGAATTGTCATTTTATTATTAAAACTTTTTGTTTCAATAATAATATCAAGGCTTAAATAAATCTGTTAAATTAAATTTAAAAAAAACTGTATGAATATATTTAAATACACTTTATATACCATTTTATTAATTGGTGGATTCAATGAGCTGTTAGTTTAACTGAAGAAAGCATCGATTTGGCATAAGGGTGGCATCATAAACGCACATTCTAAGGTTCTGCCTAGCGATGAATGAAACCTCTGTACTTGAAACAATAAAATCCACCAAAACCCGGGAAAATGGTTACTACAGATACTTTTTTGTCGTAAAGCGTGGCTGCCAAGTATCTTTCTGTTTCATTTACTTGATAGTATATTATGATTAAATTTTACTTAATTTATTCCTAAAATTACATCAAATTATGCTCTACTATTGTATTTTAAACTGTGAATAATATTTGTTATATTTATTACTATAAAGTATTACACAGAAAAGTAATGATGTCAAAATACCATTTTGTTTTTGGACAGCTACTAATAAAGGCGCGACAACCTAACAACAGCGGATTTTTCGTAGAAGCGTACTTCCGCCACCTTCGGCTTCGCCCACAGATGACACATTCAATATGGCGTTTTAGTTTAAATGTGCTTTGTTGTTTGGGTAATTTTTGTGACAATTGTTTAAATTTCAGTTTTTTGTAAGTACTTTTAATAAATTAAAATGGTAAGGCAGTGCCAAGTGTGTAAAGTGACGAATATGATTCCTGGATTATCATTTCACAAGTAAGTACAAACTATGCTTGTACCATTCTATCGCCAATAATAAACAAAACATGTTGGGCGCAGCTCTTGATTGCGTTTATGAATGAAATGCTTTCTCTATCTATGATTTCAGTTCATTGGGTGTATTAGTTTTGTTAATGTTGGTGGTTTAGTTTTGGTTAGTTTCGGTTAGTTCTGGTTTAAAAAAAATAGTAAAAAATGTTTTTATTTTTTTTTAGTTTCACTATTGCCCCAAAAAAACATCCGAACAATGTATCTTATGATATAAAGAAGTCCTGTGCAAAGTTACAGACAAATCATAAAAGGGGTGTTTTCGGAAGTTTAGCCTAAAAATGTTTGTTCAGTTACGCAAGAGCACTCCTATCTCAAAGCAAAAAACTACAAATACAAATGTCTCTTCCTTTTGATCTGCCTTAGAAGCTTTTTCCTTAATCCATGTAAAAAGACAATTGTACAGACTGGTTTATACTGTCGAAAAGTTTGATTGTATATGTGTCAGTATTTGTTGTATTGTTATTTCAGCTGAGGTTTTGGTCAAAGAGTAGTGGGCTTTTTAAATCTCCAACCCTCTGACATACATACATAATTTTAAGCCTGCTTAAAAAAACTGTTTGTTTAAGTGCTGATTGTCCAATTTTGTATTACCAAATAAAAAACAAGTACTAGACATTTTTTTCTTCTGATACAGTTTACGAATCGAGAACGATAAACTCACCACTATTATTTATGAAAATAATAAACACAACAAATTAATTTGTTACTTAAAAAGTTACGTCAAAATTTTAAAACATTGTCAGAATGTCCAAAATTTTTAATGGTAAAATTTAAATAATTTTAATTATTGTTAAATTTTAATTAAGTTTTTCCTGAAATTAAATATCATTTATATTATCTTGATGTAGCCGATTTGTCATTAAAACATAAATTTTTTTAAAAAATTTTTAAGGGTTTTTGGAGTTTCCTTTTTAGATAATCTGCAAGTTCGTAAGGGTTCATGTCTTAAAATAAGTGTGTTGTTTTCATTATTTTTTGCCTGGTAGCTTTTTTAACAAGTAAGCTTGATTCAAAAGACCAAGATTGTACAAAAAAAATGGAGATGAAGCTTTAACAAGAAGTGATTTAATGCCTAAAATGTTTTATAAAATACAAAATATTTTAGTGATTAGCATCACAGATAAAATTGTCAGATTATACGTTATATATAAATAAATTATTTTGAAGTCTATTTATAAGTTCAATGTTTTGCTTAGAGTATAACAAAATTTTAATAATTTCACATAAATGTAAGAAAAAGAAAAGTTTTATATAATAAATTTATGGTAAATTTTCCAAAATAAAAAATAATTTTACGATATATTAAGTTATTTTTAAGTTACTGATATGTGAACATATCCATACTTATTAATACATAATATAATAATACATACTGCGGTTCATCTGCAACACAAAAATACTTCATGATTCTGTTATCCTGAAACATTTTGCCAGTTCTTTTAACACTACGCTTTTTTCCTAAACACAAAATAACTAATGACCCAGATGCAATAAACTACCGAAACTAAAAATAATGCGATACGGCTACGCGCAAACTAACTATGAACTAACACTCTGGATATCGTAAAATTTCTTGGGTTAGTCAGATTACTATTTTCATTCCCCGCCACTTTTGTTTTCTAAAATAAATGTGGAAATTTGTATATCCTTGAATGTTTTATAGCTGAATCAATGAATTCGACTATTAGGTCAAATACTTTTTGCAAAACACTGGTCTAGTGTACTATCTTGCTTTAACAAGATTGGATAAAATCAGACGTATTTACTAAAAAGGTTTAAAATTTCATATTCACAATTCGCAAGCGTTAGAAAACGGACATGATAACTCCTTTAATTTATATATTTCTTTCAACTTTTAGTTTTTAATAAATTCGTGTTTTTTTATCTTTGGACAGTTCACGAAGGCTGAGGTCTAAGTACTAACGTACCGTGGGTGTCTTAAGTGTGGTGAGAGGAAGTTTGTTCACACACTACTTAAATATTTGGAAACTGGAAGAAGAAGGAAAAACTCCTGCAGGTAGCAGGTTCCATAGTCTGGACATTCTAGGAATGAAGGAACGAAGAAAGCGGGAAGTTCGAGGCCTCTCTAGTTGAACTGTAAAAGGATGCATAAAAGTTGCACTACGTGTTGCTCTGTTGGGAGCTGCCAGAGGAGGAATTATAGAGTCCGATAAAGAAAAAAGGCCAGAAACGTCATACCAAAAGAGTCCGCGACTAAGCCTTTTTCTCTCTACGCTCCACCTATACGTTGTTAAATTTGGACAGAGCGACGAGAACGGGAATAATTTTAAAGTCAGAGAGAACAACGCATGCTGATGACGCTGGTGGCCTTTTCAACTTTAAATCGAGCGACAGATCCCCCACAGCTCGACGTTGGGCAAGAGAAGGAAGCCTCTCTGTAAGCGTGGGATAATTAATAAGACAAATAGCTCTTCTTTGAATGGAGTCCAGAATGCTCAGTGTTGTAGACGACGCCATTTCCTAGACATGAGAACAATATTCTAAAAAGGGTCTGATTTGGGATACATACAGAGTATATAGATTGGAAGAAGAAAAATACTTTCTGACTCGAAATAGGAATGCAAGCTTTTTTGAAACTGCTAAGGCTATGGATGTAATGTGTTTGTGCCAGTTGAGGTTATTCTGATTATTTTGACAATAATATCGTGTTTTTAAAATTCTCGAAAAAGCAGTATGTTTGATCCTTTTTCAAAACTCATATAAACGTTAATCAAAAAAACCTAACATGTCAACTCTAAAAAATTTAATTGTATTCAACACGAATTGTCAAATTCAAAATAACAACCGTTGATAAAATATTTACAGGGAGTTTCTTTAATAAGATTGCGAAAAATTTTAAAGGCAGTCTCTTTGAATAAAATGAAAAAAAGTACATGTCTCAAACTTCTTAATTTTTAAACAACAGGGCGCTAAAGAGAAAAAAAATTATTTTATTTTGTAAATGTAATTTTATATTTGTAACCATCAATTGCTACCCTGGAAAGGGGTTGAAATCTGCAACCCTCAACGTTTTTTTACCTGTATCTTTTTCTAGGGTTAAAAATTGCAATTTAATAAATTGTTTGTAAAGGCTGTACTTAATTAGAAACTTTTTCGTCTTATGAATTTTGTTCGTAAATTATGCTGTTTTCGAAAAAAATTAAATACATTTCTGCAATACAAAAAAACGATATAAAACAATACAGTGGAGAAACCATTGAGAGTTGCAGATTTCAAGCTTTTCCCAGAGTAGCGAATGATTACTGATTACAAATATTGTTGTAAAAAGCCTTGGAAAACAGAAATATCTATTCCAAATGTCACGCCTCTATATTTATCCAATTTATAATTTTTTTTCTTGAAACGTTTTCGCTATGTAGTTTTATATTATACATATTATGTTTATAGGAAGTTATTTTCGTCCAAGGAGTCCGCCTGTAAAATTTTTCACAACATTAAATCCTCTCCAAGCAGTTCTAGGCCTCTGGTTTTTGACAGATATGTCACAAGTACTTTACAGATAGTCGACGATATCATGTGGCTGTCAAAAACCGGAGACTTCAGACCACTTGGAGGAAATTACCGAACGTAGTAAGAATAAAATATGTAGGCGTGCTTTTATTTAATAGTATATTAAAGTATAAGTGGATATTAAGGTCTTTAAAACACGCGCGATTTTTCGAGCCGGCGTTCTCTAAATAGAGCAAGTGTTTGAAAGAAACGTTATTCACGAATACTTTACGCTATTTTTTTAAAGCTTTTGAAACATTTGTTATAGTAATATTTTATTTAACGTTAGAAAGTACTTATATCAGATCAACGGTATTTTTTCTTTAAATGCCTGACATGTGCCAAAATTCGAGGTTAAAGGTTGGTAATGCCATCTTAGACTTAACATTTCTCGTGTTTTTAAACAAATTTTTGTAAGGTAACCCTGTAACGTATTTACATGTGCACAGCTTAACTTACAGGCAGCACGATCTCTTCCTAGCAGCGTTTTTGATATTTTTAAGCGCAATACACAAAACAAACGATTACAATTCAAATAAAGGAGAGATTATATCTAAGCAAAACGTTGGCTGAACCTGCGTGAGAAAAATGACTGAACTTTCCCGCCAATTCATGAAAGCGTGCTGCTCTCTGTTAGTTATGCTGTGATACCACTATGATACCGGTATGTTGTGGTTACTTAGGAAAAATTTGGTATTTGATTAATATAGCATGGTAACAAACGCGTTTTGAAAGTTGGGTTTAAACACGCTCAAGTGTACTTTGATTTAGCAAAATAGGGTACAAATAAAAAATGTTATCTTATTTTCCTCTGCTAAAAAATTTACTTTTTACGACTTACTACAGCTTTGATCGGGATGTGCAATATATTTGCACGATATAATTAAACTGTATGTAAACTGTAACTATATTAGTTGCCTTTTTTATACAAATTTAAACAAAAATTAATTGTTCTACATTAAGGTTTTTTAATTATTTTCAAAAATTATTTATAGTTACAAATAAACATTACTTACTTTTATGTTTTGGTTCTGGATTTTGTTAGATCTTTAAAATATATTTTTTAATATTTTATGTTTGTAATAGTAGCATTTGCAATTATTGTAAGCTGAACTTTGAAGTTAAAGTATCTAAAATATTTACGAGCGAAAAATACAGATTTTTTTAAATAATCATAGAACTAATATTAACAGCATTTATTTCTAGTGAACTTACAGTGAGCATAAAATATATTATTAGATTTAAACGGTAAATCTAGTTATATACTAATTTATAGAAAATCTATATAAAAGGGTACACATACAGGGTGTTTTTTAAATTATTTTACTAATGCAATATATGGTATTGCTGTATATAAAAGAAGTTAGATCAACCTTTAAAAAAATTGTCGTTCTTAATAATTAAAAATCATGCTTATACTCTATATTGTTATCATTTTATTTTGCTTCTTAAGATGTTAGGAAATAAACTTATGATAACAAATAAAGAAAATGTGGAAAACGACATATTGGTAACTATTCATAAGTTATGTTATATAAATAGTGGCAGTCAAGCATTTTTAAGCCTAATTGTTTGTCAAAAATGCCATTAATCCAAATGTTTATTATTTTTTTCTTTATAAAAAGTAATGCATAAAAGCTAAGAAAAATAATATTGAAATTTTTTAAATTTCTGTAAAAGGGCTGTGCATTTTGAACATATCCTCTTGTCTATGGTCTTCTATTATCAGCTTATTTTTATTGTAGACAACAGTTTTTATTTCTAGGAGCCGTTTAATTCCTATTAAATCATTGTATTTCATTTGCCATAAATGAAGTAATAATTACTTGTTGTCTAAAGAGTATCCCTCACATGATCTTGATTTTTTTTATCTTTTTAAAAAATTATGTTATTGTTTAATAAATCATTAAATGTCCAGAGCACAACAAGCTTTAAAAGCAATGTAATAAGAAGTTGATGATGATGGATAGCATGAAACGTTGAATTTAATGACACCTCTTGTATAGCTTAAAAAATTACCTACTAAAAGAAGGTTTTTAAAACTTTTTCCATTATTCCTTTTTAATAAGATCATAAATAGTAAAAAAAATCGGATGTTTCAAATATTTCCAAAACTATTTGACATTTTTCAAAATTTATATACATCAAATCTTTATGCACTTTTATGACTTTTTAACTCTCTTAGTACTAAATATCATTTGCAAGATCCATATTACAATTCTCTTATCCTATGTACCCACTGGTTTATAAAATTTTAAACCAGGTTATTACCTATTTATATATTGATACGTGAAAAAATAAATAAACACATACTTATTGTAATAATAATTATTACAAGCAAAAAAAAACAATTAACTTAAATGTCTAGACATAGACTTCTGAAATGTTTTACATATATTTGCAGGCCTGTCGAGAAGGGGGCAGCCGGGGTGATGACCTAGAGCCAATACAAGATTTACCAATATTTTTTCTAACATTTACTTCCTAAGAGTATTATCGTTAGAACCATCTCTAGCAAGAAATTTAAATGTTACTGAAGTAATATTCAACTTTTTAGACTAGAAAGCTTGAAATGCCTATTTAAAATAAATATATTTTTTAAATATTTGCTTTTTGCTTTTATTGTTACTATAAGTAGTTATAAGTATTTTTGTCGATTTTTTAATAATCCTTTTGACTTACTGTAATTACTTTATCATTCTTTAACACTTTTATTACTCATAGTTTTATAATCTTTGTGTCAATTTATTTGTGTGTATTTTTTGTTAAACTGCTGGAGCCCGCAAGTCTAAGCACCCCGAGGCCCATCCCAGCTCTCGGCGGCTCTGTATCCCATGGCTAAGTACAAGACACTTGTAATGATTAAAAACAGTCAAAAATGTGTATATAGCGTAACCCTAGACATGTCTGTTTAGTGTCATTAAAAAACAAAAAAAAGTACTGGTTTAAGTTGAGCAGACAACTTTAATTGAATCTATTTTTCATCAAAATAAACATTAAACTTAATATCGCAAAGTGTTTATACCTATTTAATGTGCTGAACATTAAGAGTCTTTTAAATTAAAAGAGTGGTTGTTTGTACAAATAAACCGTGACGTGGCAAGGCCATTTTTTATTTATTTCAAAATTTCTATGTTTATATGTAAGGTCACATGTTAATTTAAAGCTACATTTACAATATACAGGGTGTGTGCCAAATATAGTGGTCAATATTTCTAGGACTCATTGTACTTTTCAAAATATGAAAAAGAGTCCCCCGAAGTATGGGCACCCGATGACGTTCTGCGTAATATCTCTAGAATTGTTGAAGGTAGACCAGCCAAATTTGTTTTTTTTTTCTAACCTTGCATGTATCTGAGTTTCCAAATTACAAAAATTTTTCCAGGGGCTTTACATAAAAATATTTTGTGTGTGAAATTTTAATACTTTTAGCACCAAATAATAAAACCTTTATCATTTCTACATAAAAAAAAGATATTATGGTCCATTTTTTACTAAACTTATTTTAAAAATTATCATATGTTTTATCAATAATAAATTGACGAATATTCTAATTGAAAATTATCAGTAGTTGGCCATGGATTGACTGCTATTGGTTTGGACACGATGCTGCGTTGGACGTTAGCGAAAAATGAGACAAAACAATTTTGAAATTTTTTGGGCATCGCAGAGAATAAGCTATAGAGCTAGAATGTGTATAAGGAAAACATTTCATTTAAATATTTTTGTATCACCGCTATGCCCGAAGCCACCTGTGGGCACCACTATATGTAACTTATTCACTTTAATTGATATTTTAGCTTTTGGAAATTTAAAATTTAAAGGATCTATTGTATGGCAATAAGAACATCATAAAAAGTTATGTTTGAAGAAGATAATATTTTTAAAAAAATTATTGGGATGCTTAACCCACACGTGGGCGCCACTTTTTGCAACTCTTTTTCACATTGAATAATAATAATTTTTGTTGCTATAATTTTAGAATTTGGGCAATTTATTGTGTAGTATTAGGTTTGGTCTATATATATATATATATATAATATATATATATATATATATATATATATATATATATATATATATATATATATATATATATATATATATATATATAAGTATATATTATTATTATTATTACGACAAGTCTTCAAAAATTAAAAAGAGGCTTCCTGGCTTGCTAAGAAAAAAATGGCGGTAATATTGAATACCAAAATTATTACAATTGTTTTGTAAATATTAAAAATATGCTTTACTTTAACAATTATATAATAATTAGCAGTAAAATATTTAAAATAATAAATAAATATTAAACTTTGACATAAAATTGACCCTAGTATTGTGGTATTTTAGGTATTTATTATTATATTTTTCTACTTTATAAGTTAAATCACAATTTATCCTGTGCATTAAATCAATTTCTGTTGTTACTAAAAATGAACACGAAATCCTTTTTCAAACGTACCAAAAAAAGGTACGCTTTCAAAAACGAACCAATGTTAAGTGTCCCTTTTAGGTCCTTTTTCTTTTGCTTCAATTTAAATTATTTCCTAAGTTTTATTTTATATTCTACGAAAAAATAAACAGGATGGCTAATTTATGTTTGTTTTTATTAAGAATGTCACAAATATGACCCTGCATGTTTAGTTGTGGTTAGTATTTTGCTTTATAGTATCTAATGGTACATTTAGGGTATTTTTCGACAAACTAAAACAAACAAGGTTTCATTTTTATGTATGATAGTAATTTTTGTCAGTACCAGACAAATAGATAAATTTAAAGAAATCGAAAGAGAATCTTATTTAATAAATAACCAAGAGGTATTTTAAATCATTTTTTCTGCGCCTTAACCTGTGTTTTAATGAGAAACAACTGGCCTATTAAATTTTCGTCTACATCCTAATGTAAAAGGTAAATATATAATTTTATAGTGAGTCATAATTTTATATTAAATTCACTTTAAACTATTTACAAAACATAAATTAGGAGAGAAGACGCCCGCATTATTTTGTCAATCTCACATTTTAAATGTCATGGTTTTAAAAGAAAACATTAAGACCGGAACTAAACGTTAATAATATAGTTTAAGAAAATTAGTTTCAGTTATTTAAACTCTTTAGTTTAGTTTAAACCATTTTTCATATAGCTTTTAAGACATCTTTATTACCACGTCACTGTTTCAATCGAGCAAGTGGTGTGTGAAAATAAAAATAGTCAGTAATGCATAAAAACAAATAATTTAAAAAGTCTATTAACTAATTATCTGATTATTTATAAGCAATCCCTGTAAACAATCCCGAAACTTAAATAATTAAAGAGTTATTGCATTATATTTTTTTCTTATTACTTTTAAAATTAAAATTTCAGAGCACTCTGGAGATACCGGTTCAAATAATTTACGTCTGCTACTATGTTTAAAACTTTGGGTTAATTTTTTATGAATTTTTACAAAGAAAATGTATTCAATTTTATACATTACAAAATTTTAAAGGTTAGTTTTTTAATCATCTACTGATCGGACACAGGGGTGGATTTACGCATAGGCTGAGTAGGCTGACGCCTAGGGCGGCAAATGTTATGGGCGGCAAATTTACGATTAATTTAAAAAATGTAATAGTAAATTTTAATGATATTATTAATGATTTTGCAAAAAAAGGTTCGAAGAAAAATGTTAGTGTAGGGTTTTGCATATAATTAAATTATACATAGTTCAAAAAACACTTATTTAATTTACCATTTAAATTTATATTTTGTTTTTATATTATGAAATTTGTTTCTTTTAAAAAATTGTTATTTAATTTTCTCTATGATTTACTTTTGTTAAATTTGTTTAATAAATTTTTTTAAGAATTACCAGTAAAGTTTCTTTTAATGCTAAATTTTTCTTTCTGATATCCAAAAAATAGTGACATATTAGAGCGGCAAAAATATATTAGCCTATGAGCGGCAAAAAGCTAAATCCGGCACTGATCGGTCACGTTTTTGTATTAAAACATATTTTAAAACGTTTTTGGGTAGAGCCTTTACATACATAGATATGTCACAGTTTTTTATATATTTATAAAATTAAAATATTAGTTATATTAATAATAATACCCTTTCCCGGCCGCGTAATTACATACTATACTATTACTCAGAGCAACGGCGGCAGAGGTTGCTCTGAATCGCAGTATAAATTGTAGTGACCAATACGAGCAAATTTTCGCTTCATAATATTCTACGGCCCAGAGCGGCGCGGCGGTTAAAAATGTTATGTAAAATTCCATGTATGCATGTTTTAATAGTATGAAAATGTGTTGGATTATCATGAACTTTAATAATATTATTATTTATTGTTTTTTAAAACTTTTTTTATGGTACCCTATCTATCACGTCCATCGTTATCATAACTAAACTAAAAAATATATAATATTGATTTAAGTTATTCACAACGCCGGAGTTATTGATATTTATCTTTGTTAAACTGTTTTGTTGCCAAATTGATCGGTCATACTTCATAATGTATTTCTATTATGACATTATTTTTAATAATTATTATATCTACGTAAATCACGATTTATTCTTGAAATGGATACTATCTTTAACATAACCTCAATGAAAATTTTAATATGAAACACAAAGCCTCAAGCTCCTTAAGTGAAGCGGTCCTTGTTAATAGACGTAGTGCTTAATCTCACTAATGTATAGGTATTTTATTTTATTGTTTTATCTTCATAATTTTATTTTATATCAACTATGCCCGTTTTTTTAAGGTTAATGTTGTTTTATTTTCTTTTATTTTAAGCACGATATAATAAGTACATCACGTATTTATAAAAAGTGTATTCTTTTTGTAATAATTAAAAAAATTAAATACCTAATAAACTGGTTTGATTTCCACCTTTATTCTAAGAATTTAACATATACAACTGTGGTACAACCTACATTTGACAACTCTGACAATACTTCCCTCTATGTACCTCTGAAATAACTCCCACGTGATGTAGTACTTATCTGTCAAAACGTTATTATGCTTATGCTTTTTGTTATTATAAAGTTATAAGGGAGTAAGGTTAAAGCAGGTATTGTATCAATACAATAATTTATAATAGTTCAGGACAATAAACGAAACAAATCTGTCTGAGGATTTTATGCAGGCAATAAAACCCCCATTTAAATACCTTTGTAAGTACCCATCCAAAGAATTTCAACACATTTTCATAGTGATACAACATGCTATACAGCATACAGCATTTTATATAAAATTTTTAACAGCCGCTCTGGGCTGTAGTATATTATGAAGTGAAAATTCGCGCGTATTCGTCACTACAATCTATACTGCGACTCAGAGCAACCTCTATCGCCGGTGCTCTGAGTAATAGTATAGTCTGTAATTACGCTTCCCGGCCTGAACTTATAAAATCCCCTTCTCCTAAATCTCACAATTTTTACTGCCAACAAAATACTTCTTAAAGTGTTTTGAATAAAAAAATAGGGCAACCTATACTCTGGGGTCGTTTTAAAAAAATATTACAACCACATTTTTAAATGAAAGGTTATTTTAGCTTTGGCACGTAGAAATGTAATAATGGTCGTCTGGCGAATACGTTTTGAACCTTCTCTAAAAAAGATTTATATTTTCTATACAAAAAAACTTATTTCAATTGATATTAGTAGTATTTAATATTAAACCCGAGCCTTTTATAACTTATTTAATATTAATTTGATCATCAGATGGTCATATCATTTAAAATTTACAACCATTTTTTCGACATCACAGTTCAATTCTTGCTTTAACTTTAGATCGATGATACCGAAACTCCTTTCCTAAGACATTAACAATAAACAAAAGTGCTCCTTCATTGTTATTTTTGCCGTTTTTGCTAAAGTTCGCAACTTAATGTAACTTTAATGTCAATTTTGTCAGTGTATTGTAAAGTTTATTATTTTCAACCATTAAACATATTTAAGTGTGGCATAAAAGTAAAAAAATAGGCTTTTGAATACATTTTTTTATTTGGTATTTAGTAGGCCAAGTTTAATACCCCATGTCTTTGAAATGGTAATTGGACCTCGTTATGTAACAAGGAACCAATTATTCCCATTATTTGGAGAAAATTAAACAAAACTTTTTTTGTTTTATGAAACAAAATAAAATATATCAATAAATAAATAAAGACAATGGAACTCTAAGATTTTATTGTTATTGAAACCATAACAGTATCTAACACTTTTATAGAAAAATAAAATATATAAATTAATTTATATAATTATAAATATATTTTGTTTAACAAATATTTCAGTTAAAAATATAAAAGTCTTTTCGAATTTTCCCCAAATAATGTATATGTTGGTTAGACCAATTAAAAAACCTTAAAAAAATCAGTCGTGTAGATTGTTATTTTCCCGTTATTCTACCCTATATTGTATTTAGTACATACACAGAACAGAAAAAATATTTTTCAATTTTATTTTCTTGTCTTTAAGGCACAAGATTACCAAAAATATGCATCTGTGTTTATGTCTGTGGTCAATTTTTAAACCATTCATAACTAGATAATTCAAAATTTATATTAAACAACTTTGAAATAAATTTGTTTGGGTAAATCTGCAGATCATGTAAATAAAATATTAAAAGAACACAATAACTGCATTGAACCAATTTTTGTACGATAATTGGTTAAAGTGTCAGTACTGACAGATAGATATTAGAATATTTAAGACACAGATGTAATTTTTAACAGATGCCATTTATGATAAACTTCATATTGATAGATATTGCGTTTAACACTATGTATCTTTTGTCAGAATTTATTTTCACAGGTGTCATTTTTAAAAAATAGTATATTGATAACTGTCGTATTACTTGTTTCGGAGTTATTTAGAGCCATTTTTTAATGGTTTAACTATTGTTGTTAAATAAAAACCAGGAGTCTTTACAGGAGATAACTATAAAAGTTTTGTTCTAAAGGTTAGTCCTAAAAAAAGTTTTCTGTATTTTTTTAACTTCTAATATATTACGTGTATACAGTATTGATATTGTCAAAACGGTTTAAATAAAGGCGCAATCGTAAAAGATTTATCAAGGAACGATTAGTTAATCGATAAAATTAGAAACTAAAAGGATCACTTCTTCCGAAATTTAATTAGGTAGATGCTATAAATTATGATAAAATATAAATTACAAGTAATCTCCTGTATAAAACATAAACAAAACTTTAAATTTATTATTTTGGTAAAAGTAAAGAATATCATCATAAATTATCATAATACGTAAAATTTAAAAAAAACACAATTTTAAATGGGCTTAATACAGTAATTTTTTAATACTTGCGGTCTTACTATATGATATTGTGTCCACTCTATAGAAAAATTCTTATATTATATCATTCGCAATTTACAACATGACTGAGCAAAATATACCTTTTGTCCGGCTTTTCCTGTACAAATCTCAATTCCAGCTCTTTGTTCGACGACTCCCCGGCATTTTTTTCACTCGGGTTTCCGCTTTCATGATGAGCCCGCGAAACCGGAAGTGTCGCCATATTGTGTTCCGACTCCACCTCGACGGTGGCTATTTTAACCTCACCGCCCACCATTTTAAACAGCTTAAATATACGTCAAAACAAAACAACAACCTATCTGTCGTTGTAAACCTTAACTATCGTTGTCTCTATATCACATCGTCTATGGCGAGCGTTAAAAGTCGATGCTCCTTTGGGGTGAATAAGTGAAAATTGATGTATTTTCCCGGAAAACAGATATTTCTAAGTGAAAACGTACGGACTGGGGGTGGAATTATATAGTTCCGTCAAAAGCGTCATTGAAATACAAGTTTACAACGATCAAATCGTTGTAAGGATAAGTAAAAAACGGAATAATCGCGATTTAACAAACCCGGAACCGACCGTATCGAATGGCGGGCGACTGAATCTCCTGAAAACGGGAGAGTTTGCAGGAGCAGGAAGGGATGCTGCAGTCACGTGAAAGGACACAAGCGCTTTTGATTGGCTTTCGAGAGGCTGCGTCCCGGGATTTCGACCCAGTGACCCCGCGCGTGACCTCACCTCACCCAAAACACAATTGTCGTTTGTTGGTTTTCAATTGTAAATATTTTAACCATTTTGATTGTTTATTTCTCTGTTAAGGGTTGCTTTATTAAGTGATTACCAATTAAACCTTTTCACTGGCCTTTTTTAAAACATTTTAATGGAAAAGAGGGCTTTACGCTGTTTTTGTATCCGGCTTCCATTGAGTAGGGGCGTGTTGTTAAATATTTTGCGCAAGAGCAAATTGATACAATAAACAAACCCAAAAATAGCCTTGTTTCTGTTGGAATTTTAATAAAAAATGATGTGTGTCGTATTGAGGGAATATTAAAAAATATTTATTTAAAGAAGAAGATCACTTTCTACTAAATTAACAACGTTTTTAGCTCAGGTTTTTAAATTTGTTTTATAAAAATAAAATTTAATTAGAATATTCATACATTTGCAAAAATACTTTATTGCAATTTTGGGTCTTACGCAGTGGCGGCTCTGAAATTTTCATTTTTTTTTAATCTAAATTGTGAGACATGGAAAGAAAATTTTAATTTTTAAATTTGCGTAAAAACTAAATTTTTTGGTAGCTCCCCAAGAAAAAATTTAACTTTCAAAACCCAATCCTCTATTTAATTTTTTTTTTCGTGTATTCGGTCAAATTTTATTGCCAAATCCCAAAATATTATAGAATTTTTATTTTATTAAATTACAGAGAAAGCTTCTTTGCTTACAGAAAGAGTTCAAAACCAAAAAAACCTTCAGATTTTAGAATTTTTTCTCGCACGCATTTTTCTAAATATACAGTACGTCCCAAATTGTTGATATTTATTGGAATCTAAGAAACAATCAGAGGTAGAAAATCGGTTAAATGTTTAATCCAGAGTCCTGGTTTTCCACGTTAAATTATTGGTTTTTAAATTATTACTTTTTTAAGCACGCTTCAACTTCATTAAGGATTCGATGGAATTTTTAAAGTAACTTAAGCTTTCCTGTTACCAGATTCGCATTTAAATATATCGCGTTGTTAAATTTAGTAATGGACTTAGCAATTGTTAAAAGTTAACAACGATTTAGAATGTTTAACAAACGTCATTGTCAGTATTATTCAATGATTTTAGTAGGCAACCCGTCAAAATCTGACATTTTGTTAAACATTCTAAACCGTTGTTAACTTAGTAATTGTTAAAAGTTAACAAAGGTTTAGAATGTTTAACAAAATGCCAGATTTTGAAGGGTTGCCTACTAAAATCATTGAATAACACTGACAATGACGTTTTGTTAAACAGTCTAAACTTTTAACAATTGCTAAGTCCATTGCTAAATTTAACAACGCGATCATCATTTGGCCGTATATGTGTTAGAGTCTTGTCGCGAGACAAGATGAGACGAGAGAAGCCATTCTCTCGTCTTGTCTTGCAAACTCTTGCTTATTTGTCTCGGCAAAATTGCCCTTCTCTCATTCGAAAGACCACTCTTTCACGTTTTGTCTCGTTTCTGTCGTAATAAACATATGAACTTTAGATTTAAATAGGACACTTTTTATGTTTTTACCTTTTTAGGACTAAAGTAAGTAAACTAAACGTATTTAAGCTCTTTAGCTTAAATAACAAGTTTAAAAATAATCATAAATTGACGTATAAAGAAGTGCGAGAAAAAGCCGATATAGGAGTGGTCCAAAAAATAATATTTTGCAAATTTTAACACACTTTCCTTTTAAATTTAGTTAATGTTCTTATTTAGTAAGAAATCGAAATTCTTATTTATTTATTAGCTTATGATGGTTTTGTCATTGCGGCAAGCGAACAAGAGATCTCGAGAAAAACGAGTCCTGCAATCTCCAGCCTTTAAAGAAGAGAAAAATTAAGTCTCTCATCTTGACGAGGCGAGAGACATTATACAGTAAGACTTGTGTTAACGGGTACCCTTTTATATTGACCACCTGTATTCCCGTATAAAAATACCCTTAGATAATGGACACCCTTATAAAACAGACACGGCCAGACAAATCTTAATTTTCATAACCTATTTCAGGTAAATTAACCTGTTTCTATTGGCCGAAAATTCTTTGAGCTAATTTGTATTTTATTATTTTATGATTATATTCTGCAAATTTTAAAGGTGAAAATACCCAACAATATTTATGGCCAGGTTCACATAGCTTTAGTGGCTTGGGGGATTATCTTCACATTATATTTTTAGTTTGTCTTAAATCGATAAGAATAAAGTTATCGTATTCGGAATTTAAAAGTGTTAAATCATTTCCCCAAAACGAAATCGTTTGTAACTGAAAGAAAAAAATGATGTTATCGGGAAAAGTGAAAAGTACGCTTGGGGTTCACGAAAACTGGCTGAAAAGTTTGGTGTTGGAAAATTTCAAATAAATGATAATATCAGGAATAAAGCTAAACTAAATCGAATGTTTAAAGAAGGCGTTAATTTAGAACAAAAGAGGAAACTCCAGAGGTCGGGAGGATTGGATGTAGATCAAGTCGTCTACAATTGGTTTTGCAAAGCAAGAGTTAAAAATGTTCCAATGTCTGGACCCTTAATTAAACAAAAAGCACTTGAGGCAGCAAGCAATTTAAAAGTGGAAAATTTTGTAGCCTCATTAAAAATAATACACTGTGGCGCCCATAAGAAAAAAAAAGAAATGTTGTGATTTAGTATTTATGGTTCATCAATACTAAATATTTTATTTTACAAACTGACTTTTAACTTAAAAAAGAAAGAAAAATTTATTACAACATTTTTACAGAATTAATTTTCTCTCATCATTTTTCGATTTCTGACGGTTTTCAATTTATTGCTAATTTGGGACAAAGTGCATATCAAGTTAATTCGTAAAGTACTGATAAACATGAATTTTATTTGCAGCTACCAAAATAATTTTAAACCTAATAAACGAGAGAATTATACTTACTTGGCATTTTTAGGATATACTTTGGTATGATATACATGAAAGTCATCTTCAGGTTGCTTTGGCATTAAGGGAGTCCTATCTGCTCTAACATGAGTTGGTGATGTATGAGATCCGTATCCGTCTGGATTTAACTAAAACAAAATTTTAAATGACTTACGTATACCCTTTCTATTAGAATAAACTTTTAAAAATATTTAGCAATTCGACAGGCTTTTTTCCATTTTTAGGTCGTACTTTTAATGATGGTTTAAACTTTAAAGACTGCCAGCACTTGTCGACTTTAGGCAATAATTTTTTTATAATATTAAAAAATTAGTTATTTTCTTACTTTTAAGGTTAATTCATTAACTTGTCGCCAGTCTTAGCGACGGCGTCGACGCTGACATTCTATGTTAAAGTACTCATTTTACGGTCAGTCATTTATAAAACGGCGTCGACCTGCGATAGTGCTGAACCTGGCGTTAAAAAAATATTTATTTATTAGCCAATTTTTCATTTATATGAATCGTTTAACATTAAATAAATTTTAATAAACACAAAGCAAATAATTTAAGCATCAACAAAAATGAAAGTGACAGGTTTGACATTTAAGTGAAATTTCAGAAACGCCAACATTAAGTTTATAAATTGAACAATATAAAGGTCAGTGCCGACTTAAACGTCAACGACAAGTTTATAAATCCAGATAAAGTGTTGGTCCTGGTAATTTGGTTAAAAGAGATCCCTTAGAGCATTTAATATTTTATTTCTTGTTTTATTATTATATATTTTTTACTATATAATCGCCAAAAAATAAACTACTATTAAAAAGTTGCTACTTAATTCGTTCAGAACAAAATAATAATATTTTTTTTTACATTTTTGTCTAGAATCTACAGGAATTATGTGACCATTTTATGACACAGCCCCAAAAAAAAATATCAAGATCCGTGGATCGGATCATAATATTCCCATGTATTTTTCGATGCTAAATCCAAATCCGGCCTCAGAAAAGGCCCTACACGTCTAGGATTGGTCTCAGAGGACGGATACTACTCCTAGAACGGGTGGAAGATTGATTTCAACCATGGTATTCCAATATACTTTTCAACACTAGACCCGAAGTTTTTCCCCTGCTGAAATTTACCCTATAGGACTAAAACTATTAAACTTAAACTTAAACTTATTAACTAACTACTTGATTAAGCAGTATATCTCAGAAAGTCTGGATTGTGGTGGTCAGGTTGATGTTATTTATACAGATTTCTCTAAGGCGTTTGACCAGCTCGACCATGGTATTTTGCTTGCAAAGTTGCATAGCTTTGGTTTAAATAATAATTTACTACTTTTTATAAAATCATATTTAATTAATAGGCAACTGACTGTACAGTACCGTGGCTTTCAGTCTTTTAACATACGTGCTACTTCCGGAGTGCCGCAAGGTTCAGTCCTTGGACCTTTATTTTTCAACATCTTTGTGAATGACATCACCAAACATATTAAATCCAATAAACTTCTTCACGCTGATGATTTAAAAATATATTGTCAAATTGACTCTGGGGAGGATTGTGTGAATCTGCAGGATGACGCGGATACTTTAAGTCGGTTGTGTGATGAAAATAAGCTGCCTTTAAATATAAAAAAATGTTGTACGATGACGTTTACTCGGAAAATGACACCGATTAATTTTCCTTATAAAATGAACCAAACTAAACTGCAAAAATGCTCTCACTTTAAGGATTTGGGAATCACTTTTGATGCTAAGTTGTCTTTTGTAAATCATATTAATGAAATTGTGTTAAGTTCTTATAGAAGCTTGGGCTTTATTTTGCGTAATTCAAGGGACTTTAGTGATATAAAGTAGTTAATTGTTCTGTTTAATGCCTTTGTGCGTTCTAAGCTGGAGTATGGCTCTCTTATTTGGTACCCGGCCTATGAAGTTCATTCTAGTAGCTAAGATAAGATTCAGAGACGTTTTGCTAAATATCTTTGGTTTAAACTGGATGGTACTTATCCACCTACTGGATTTCCAAATGATGTTTTGTTAAAAAGCTTTAACTTAGTGAATCTTTCAAGACGTAGAGAATACTCTTCAATTATTTTTTGCCTAAACAAAAATTCTCCGATTCGCATATTTTGGCAGATATTAGCGAGAAACCCATTTTTCGAGCCTTGAGGGGCCATTTTCAGCCCTTTCCCACCAGTTAATGTTGATAAACTTTTTTTCGCTCGAAAGCATCCCCGAAGACCTAAAAATTGCGCCACAAGGAAAAACTGTACAGATTTATCTACAGCTTTGTCCCTTCATTTACTGGACTATGGGGGTAGTTTTAATCCTAGAGGGTAAATTTCAGTACGGGAAAAACCTTTTAACCACAAACTCGGGTCTAACGTTAAAAAGTATATTGTAATACCATGGTTAAAATCCATCTTCCACCCGTTCTAAGGGTAGTTGTCGGCCTCTGGAGTTAATCCTAGACGTGTAGAGCCTTTTCTAAGACTGGATTCGGATTCAGCATCGTTCTCTCACCATCATTCCCAAACTAAAAACTACCATACCCTAACTACAGTAGCTACTGGCTGCTGTTGCGGTAACAGCTGCTGTTGGTCCATCTTGGAAGGCGGCGGTGTGGTGGGTTTCTGGGAGGGCTGTATTTGCTCCACCGGAACTTGCTCTCCCAAAAGACGCTCCTTCATCTCGTGGATGTACGGGCACCGTTGCATATTGATTTTGTACTGCAATAAAAAATATAATAATAATTTACCATTTTCTCAATTATCTATCTAGTCGTAAAGTCGAAAATAGGACACCCTGTACAGGGTCTTTTCGACACTTTTATAGGTTTTCTCCGTAATTATTGGTGCTATCAAAAAAGTAATATGGGTGATACGAGAGAAAATTGTCAATTTTAAAAACTCTATATTTTTTTAGCTAAAAGATATACAGAAAAATGTTTCATTTATGTCTGGAAAAAAAGATATCGGACCTTACCTCATTTTTTTTAATGGAACACCCTGTATATTTTAATCTTAAAAGACGACATATTAAATTTTCTTTCCAAAAATATAACATATCATGGATGATACTGGTTTTGTATGCGTTTCATTTAAACTTAATTAATTTAAACCACAGTAGGCTATGAAACAAAAGCTAATATCCTAGAAACGAAACTATGTTGACTCTGTAGCTGGAAAGACATTACCCAATATATTTTAACATACAAATATTACAAGAAATGGGTAACACAAAAAAGTTAATTAAAAAACTAAAGAAAATTTGAAATGAAATAAAAGATTCAGATTTAAAAAAATCAGAGGGAACATGGAAAATGTTCTAAAGCCCCTCCGTTGTTTTCAATGCACTTTTGACATCTTTTCGACCAAAAATTAAGGCATTCATGATGTGTAATGGTTGTATTTTTGCAAAGGCTTCATAAATTCTTTGATCAAGTTGTTGTCTGATTAAATTGACTTCTTTATAAATTTAATATTCCATCACTACCCAAAGAAAAAAATCTAGAGGTTTTAGATCCGGAAATCGTGGTGGTCACTTTATAGGTCTATGTGTTCCTTACAACGGTTTTTAAAGTAAATATTTAAATACTTTTTTAGGCATTACACGGGATATGATTTTTAGTGATTTAATTAATTATACAATCGGACAATTCCTCCTAAGTTACATTTCTCTCACAGGAAATTGATATTCAAATTCAAGAAGCTTTTAAACACATTTTCCTTTAGCAGCATCATAAATTCACCCGCGAACCACATTTACAGTATTCAGCAACATATAAGGGCAACCATCTACATTCACGGATACTACACCTTATGAATTTTCAATTTGAACTATTAAATATAAACTCAACGCATTGAATAATAAACAGGCAATTGAAAAATAAATATCCGCCCGCGGCAATTCTAACTTATTTTTGAACTAGGTACCCATTTGCTCTAAAAACTTTGTGTTCTGCAAGTACAGGGCCGTTATTTTAAAAACGTCTTTAAAACATCAGCATAGGAAACAGTACAGTTATCTTATAAAACCTTAAAAATAACAACATGATATGTTTTTATTAAGAGTTTTATGTACGAAATTGTTACTGACAGGTATTAAATTGTACCCATAATGAATAACACAGGCCCACAAAACAAAGTGATGTGTGCTGGGTGTCGGACTAGGATCTTCTGAAGTATTTTTTTCACTGAAAATAAATCTGAAGTCAAAATTGGGGGTCAATCTGCAAATAATCGAGAAAAGGCGTGATTTAAGATAATGACGTTTTGTTTTTAATTTAAAGCGTCAATATCTTAAAAACTATAAAAGATACACGAAAATTTATATATTATAAGCTATGTATTTTTACAAGACATTTAAGTTTATTTATATAACCTTTTTGTCTAAATGCAATATTTTTCGACTTATAATCAAAAAACCGAATTTTCAGGAATTTTGTTAGGGTATACCTCTATAAAAAATTTAAAAATTCAAATTCTCTTATTTTTGGGTATCTTCTGCAAAATTTAGGTAATTTAGATTCAAATGAATAAAATAAATGATTTATTAAAAAAATACAATAATAAAAAAATCTTTTTTTTCCCTATTTTGGACTGAAATTTTTTGCTAAAATTACATTTTCTTTTATTATTTATCTTATCAAAAATGTTTATTTTACTTTTTTATAAACAATTTGAAAAGCTTTCTTTTTTGTGTTATTAAATTTTTTGTAGCTTTTATAGTTTATATAGTCGTAGTACAAACATTCCGTGGTAGGTTTCTGCCGGTAAATGTACCGTGTCGATTTTATGGCTTCAGATTCATGTTCAGCGAAAAAAAATACGCAAGAAAATCTTAGCCTGACACTCAGCACACACCACTTTTTTTGTGAACCTATGTAATTAACAATGATAGCTGTTTTTGATAAAAATAATATAGCTGTAAAAAAATGCTAAAAATATTGTCTACCAAAATTCTAACGCACGTCAAAAATTATATATGGAATAATACAAGACCTGTTAAAAATTATATCTGTTAAAAATTAACGACCGGTAAAAACGATATCTGTTATAATTTACAACTGACCAGAATGCCACTTTTGGGACGACAGAAAAGCACTTACAGAATCCTGTAAGTAGTGTAAGCATGCATAATAAAAAATTAAAACGAAATATGTATTTACATAAATAATTTACTATACATATAGGTATCTTAAGTAAAGTTTATTACCACCAGACTTCAAGTTTGAAGGTTTAAGATGGAAAAAATTCTACAGGCAAAAGGTTTCACAGCCTAGATACTCTAAGGAAAAAGAAACAAAGTAAGACGTTCGTAGCTACTCTAGTTGGACTATAAAGAGATATAGGGAAAGTTATAATATTGGTTACTCCCTCGGAGCAAAAACCATAAAAATACCTTTAATAGGAGGACAGGTTCCACACAGCTCATCAGTGGGCAAGAGAAAAAAGCTTCCGTGTAAGAGTGGGGTCATTAATAGGGCAATAATAGAATTAAGAATGCTAAGATTTGTGAAAAGCGCCATTTTCCAGACACAGACACACAATATTACAAGCAGGGCCTGATTTGGGATACACACAGTATACAAATTAGAAGAGATGAAATACTTCTTGGTATTGGTAGACTTCTTTGGCGACAGCGAATACAATTGTGTTCTTAAGGTATTGCACTAGACAAGAGTTTTGGTAATTCACCTAAAATTTATTGAAAGTCTTGAGAAAGAGATATCTTCATTACCATGCGCTTGCTTTACAAATCAGGTTTAGAGACAGGCTTAAGAAACTAAATCTTAGAAAAAGGATACTGCAGTACGTTGCACAATAATTCGTTGATTTCTCGTTTTACTTGCTACTGTTAGTCGTAAAACTCAACATACTTTGGGTACCTGCATGTAGGTCTGGACTTAAAATTTTCTTTATTTATTATTGTACCTACTTTTTGGTATGTTGTGTAGGTTATATAGGCAAATTGCAGGTGTTGAATATAAAGCAGAGTCTTTTCGTCTTAGTTCATCAGTCGTTTGGAGTTGTCAAGGTATTTTTGTGTGTGTTATTGAGCATCAAAAATAGCTAACCTAAACTATTAATATTAGTAGGTAATCAGGACCTGTACCCTTTCAAAAGGTGCGATGTCTACACAATAGATATTTGTTAGGCAACCTATTTATGGTTGGGTTTTCCACTGAGAGTTGTAATTTAAATTTTATTGCGGTCAAGAAATCAACGAATTATTGTGAAACGTACCTTACCTCATACGTTGATTTGTAGTAGACAACAAGGTCTGCCCAATTAATTTTGAAATGCATTTAAAAATATTTGTGCAGGCGTAACACTAAGGAAGATAAAGTTAACAGAGACTTTGTAGAGTACCGTTGAAGGATATTTTGAGTGACAAATAAATAAATTCCTACTTCTTATGAAATACATTTATTCAAATCCTGCTTTAAAGTTTCGAGTTCGTTACTGTACAACTAATAATTAGTCAAACATAATTTTATATTTTCCAGACTTCCTGGACTCTATTTATGTATTTCTGGAGAAAAATCATTTAGCGCTCTACACAGTTTGTTTTGTTTTATTTGTTCTTTCTTTGGAAAATGGTTCAAAGTTATAAATAGTTAACCCATATATTTAGTTTACATACAGAGTGACCCGCTTATAGCCCATTAGCTAATCTTAAAAGTTTTCTGCAGAAATTACAACCATAAAAAGCAATTTTCATTAAAGCATGATGTCTAGCTCTTGTAAAAAGTTCAGTATTAATAAGCATTATTGGATGTTTTCAATTTTGGATGCACATTAAAAGGGTACCTTTAAATATCGTGCTTTTTTCTCTGTTAAAAATTACCTGGGCAGCAATTTCATGTTTCCAGGGAATTGCGTTCCAAGATTCTCATGGTGAGAAAATTTTTTTTAATTAATTTTAATGCACTTAAATGATTGTGTATGTCTATCTGTATTTATTGTGATGTAACTGTACGTTCTTCCTTTTTTTTTGTTCAAATAATTTAAATATTTTTAAAATGGATATAAGCAAATTTCTACTCTATTGTAAAATTGCCGTGTAAAAATACTTATGTAGTGTAATTTATTAGCAATGGAATAAATAAATAAATATATTTTGCGAATGTATTTGTTTTTTTTTAACCTTAACCTTAACCCTCCTTTTTAAGCACATTTTGTGCTATATGCAAACTGGTGTAATATACAGGGTGATTCACGTTGAGTGTCCTATTAAAAGTTCTGGGGAACCAAAAAAAATAAGGTTTTGAAATTTGACACCCGGCCATAACAGGTAATAAGCTACATTTTAAAAATATTTTGGCAAGTGCAGCGTTGCCAGATCTAACCGAAACCAACGGCAACATTGTAATTTTAAATGGAACACCCTGTTTTTTATTGCATATTCGGATTCTACACAAAATTCTAAGTAAGTTTTGTTAAGATCTTGCCATACCTATATCTTACCGTTTTTAAGAAAATAATTAATCACTATTTTTTTTTAAGGAAAATCATCATGTTTAAAAGGTTTAATATTTACGTGCCTAACCAAGCTGAATACTAAAAAATTTTTTTGGGGTTAGACAATGCATGTATTTAAAAGATCTACATGCTATTATAGCAATATGACCTACAGGGTGTCCCAAAAAGTTTGCAGTTTTACCGATATTAAAAAAAATTTATTTAGACTAATAATTTACATACAAAATGTCTATACATGTTTCTATACCCATCTGCCACCGTTTTTTAAATAAAAACGAATTTTAATTTTTTTCCCTGTTTATAATACTATCTACAGTAAACCGCCGGCTTAATTTACAATTTACCTAGGTAGGCCATGGAAGTGTGTATTTTAAATTGCTCTGTCAACTATTTGACATATAAGGTAAAAATTATTTATTTTGTTTGATTAATAAGAAATAAATGCTTAAAAAATAAAATTTGCTTATATTTAAAAAACGGTGGCAGATGGGTATAGAAAGATGTATGAACATTTTGTGGGTAAATTATTGGTCTATTCAAAAATGGAGTAAAATACAGTATGTTGTATTTAAAAAAAAGTGAGTTTTAATCATTATATAATATTGGTAGAAATGTAGATTTTTTGGTCATATTGCCATAATAGCATGTAGATCTTTTAAATACATGCATTGTTAACAAAACTTACTTAGAGTTTTGTGTAGAATCCGAATATGCAATAAAAACAGGGTGTTCCATTTAAAATTACAATGTTGACGTTGGTTTCTTTTTTTTGGTTCTCCAGAACTTTTAATAGGACACTCAACGTGAATCATCCTCTATATATATATATATATATATATATATATATATATATATATATATATATATATATATATATATATATATATATATATATATATATATATATATATATATATATATATATATATATATATATATATATATATATATATATATATAACTGCACCGGTCATTTAATTATTCATATTCCGCCAAGTCAATTTCAACCAATAGTTACATCCGAAATTGCACATGTTTTTATTACTTTTAGTTTCAGTAACGTAAGATTTTGTTTAGTGGTGCAAGTATTTGGTTTTTTGATTTTTTAAAGTGCATAATGGATTTACTGAAAACTAAATTATGCCAAATTTATTAATTTCCAATTTAAGCACCATTATTAAACGTTGTAAAATAGTAATGTTAAATCCTGATACTATTCCATTCTGTAGATCTGTGAAACGTTATGATGAGTGAGAGAGTTGTTATATCTTATTTATTTATATATATATAGAAATATATATATATATATATATATATATATATATATATATATATATATATATATATATATATATATATATATATATATATATATATATATATATATATATATATATATATATATATATATATATATATGATACATACTTATTGTTATAACACTATGTAAAATGCTACATAATAGGGATTTAAAAAGATTATATTTTTATGACAAATGTTTGGGGCATTTTGAAAGATCAATTTAAATAATTAACTCACTATTTTGTTTCCTTTTAGATAATTTCCTGGTGAATTCTTATCAAAAAAAAATTAAAAATAAATACATGATATTTATTTCGTCATCTTTATTAAGTGTGTCAATTTTTTATCAATGTAACTTCTAAAGTTTTGAATACATTTGGAAAACGCCATCTTGAAAAATAAAACGAACTGTAGACTAAAGCATTTGCGATATAAAATCAAATTTTTCAAATGATTTCCTAGGCTTGAATTATCCTTTTCCTAATATAGACACTTTAAAAGTTTTACACTTTGAACAAAAAGTAAAAAATTAGATAAACTAGAAAGCTTAGAAATTTATAAACACAAAAAAAATAATAATGTAAATCTTTTAAGTATGCAGACTTAAAAAAAAATCCAATTATTTAGTATTCTTGACCCACAATAATACTTTTATTATAGCAATAAACATCTAAAAATAGCGATAGGACCTAATAATTGTAAAGAAAAAACCACACTGTAAACTTAAGGTAAAAGGTAAAGTATCGGGCGTCCAAATAAGAAAGGACGCCGGCTGTATCTCGGAAACTATTTATCACACAGCGGAAAATAAAACCTTTTTTTTCAAAAGTCAGTTAGTATAAGGTACAATTTTGATAACATCAGCAAAAACTCTTATCGATTATGCATCAGTTTGGTTAAGGACTTTTGGTCGTATTTGTCATGGGGGAAACTGATAAATATTGCAACTTTCAAATAGCGCTCCCACATCTTTTATCATAAGCTCTTTTAAATGTTTTTCTTTTTGGTATCGGCTAGTTTTTGCTGATGTTCTCAAAATTGTATCTAATCCTGGATAATTTTGGAGAAAAAATAGGTTTTTCAATTTACTGTTGCAGTTGCGCCATCTTGCGGTAGTTTTAGAAACTTGAAAATAATTTCCAGCTATATTTCTTTACCTATTTTACCAAAATTATTTTTTCCCCAACGTTGTGCGATAGATAGTTTTCAAGATACAGTCGGCGTCCTTTCTAATTTCGACACCCGGTATAGTCTGTCTCAAAGTATACCGTGTTAGCTCTTGCCTTCATTTATGGATTATACCTACCGACAGCAATAAAACTGCGGATCGGTAGGTATTAAAGGGCAGAACATTAGGGACGGACTTAAATAATATAAAGATTTATAATTTATTGTTTATTTAGGTAAGTATAATATTAAAATTACATTAAGAAATTAAATATATGCAAAGTTTTAATAAATTTATAACTGCATTATCTATACATAATTACATTTTTAATCTAAATATCCACTAATTCTGTTTCACTATCAGAGTCATCATTGAGATTAATTTCAATAGGATTTATGTTGTTTTGGATAGAAATGTAAGAGTCTTCAATTTTTATAATGTGCTGTAGTGAATTTTTCCAGCTCTCAACTGGTATGTTAGTAATTACATTTTTTATCAAATTTATAACACTTGGACTTAAAGTAGGTGTAACATTTTCTGCTCTGATCTTTGATTTTACTTGGTTCCACAAATGCTTTAAACATACAGTGATACGGAGGAAGCCGTAAGACAGTATGCCCAGCCTGTTCAATCAAATTATCAAATACATATTGTTTTTAATTGCATATGAATTTAGGACTTCCGAGCAGACGGCTGTGGTAGCTTGCGTTATCCATAACAATAACACTGTTGTTTGGAATATTTTTTAAAAGATAATTTTAAAACCAGTTTTCAAAAAGTTCTGCACTTGTATCCTCATGATAATCCAAGCTAGAATCCTTAATATTCTTTGCAGACAACAGCAAACAGTTTGGGATAAATCCGTCTTCTGAACCAGCGTGTATTATGGTAATGCGTTTTCCTTTATTTGAAGGTGCTTTCGTCTGACAGTTTTGACTGGAATCAACCCGTCCTTTGGATACTGTGTCGTGTGTATCGAACCATGTTTCATCAAGATAAATTATGGATCGGTTTTCTAACCTATATCTTTTAATTTCTTAAAGGTAATTAAATCTCCAAGTGCGTAATCTGTGCGATTCCATTACTACTTGTCTTTTGTCTATTTTGCGGTATTTAAATCCCATTTTACAAACAACTCTATGGATTATATATTTTCCTTCCTATTAGGTCCTGATCACTATTGTCTATACGGTGAGATTGAAAATTACTATGAAAATTTTTTCTTTTGTTCAATTCTTCACTAATAATAATATTCCTTATCGATTATATTGGAGTTTTTGTAAGTAGACAGGTTTCTTTTAAAGCTTCTTGTTTAATTAGAGCTCTACTGATGATTTCGACGCGACATAGTTATATTCTCGTAAAACAACTTTTTCGAAACGCACAGTAAAAACGGTTATTCAACGCTGCCACTAAAATGTTAGCCAAAATATTTATATGCCTAATGGTTAATACTTAAGAAATACCTGGTCTACCCCTGCCCTTATGAACAAATGGATTTACCCAATAACAATAGGTAATAAAATCGTTAAAGGTTTATTGGGGTATGGTCCGTCAAAAGCCATAACGATATACTTTGAGACAGACTATACATGTTCTCACTTGTAATACCTATATTCTTTAAAAAAGTTTGATAATGACATAGTATGTCGAAACTGACAGAATAAAAAGTAAGTTTTATTATATTTTGCGTAAGTGTTTTTGGTGGGATTTTTTTAATAAGTACTAGAATAAAAGTAAGCATTTAAGTTAGGTTGTTGGCTAAGATATTAAAAAAATGAAAACGCCTTGTTTTTTTGTATAAAATATCAAAAATGGCCGTATTTAAAAAATTGCAATTGCAAATCTATTTTTAAACCTGTCAAGCCATTAACTAAAAGACTAGACCTTTTATAAAGAGCCTATTCTGTGATATACATTAGTGTTAGCATTTAACTCTGTATACTAAAGTTATGCTACATTAACTTTTATAAAAAATGACAAAAAAATACAATATATAATTAAATCTGTCACAAGGATACAGATGTGATTACACCCAGTTAAAATCGTCTAACTTGACTGATTTACAAAAACCATCTGGCGTAAAATTCTTTTATTTGATAATAACCATCATTTGTTAAAGACCTGTTTGCCCTGCTTTCACATTTTTTCCATTTTCATCAACAAATAATAGCTAAGCCTTAGTTGGAGCTATCATATAAGTTTATATTGTTTCTGTTCAAAAAAGGAGATTTAAATTATCGAACCACTGATAATAAAATACAATTTTTTAGGTATTATACTTCTTTTAAAAGGTGTTTCTTTTTAACGTCCACCATTGGTTTACACCCACTTTACTGTTTTAAATATCAAAATTCACGTCGGTGAAATAAAAATATCAGATTCGCTTTAAATGTCACTTCTTATAATAATTTATCAAACACCTTTTTTACGCCTCCACAATCATTGAACCATGATTGGTCCACATCATTAGAAAAAAAAACAGGTTATTTAATTTTATTATTTGACTTCCGGTTAAAAAATCGCATCTATATGTCTGTCTTATTAATCGTCAAATCTCCCGTTATAGTTTTTTTTACATCTTAGGACAGTCCACGAAGGCTTAAAATTTAGGTACTTACGGATCGTAGGTGTTTTAAGGGAAGTAAAAAAAATCTTAATAATGTAGGACTCAACAATTTGTAGGTTTCGAGAAAAAGAAAAGTCTTCTACGGGCAACAGATTTCATAGCCTAGGCTAGTGATGTGAGCCGAGCCCTGTTTTTACCCTAGTCACTTGAGTAAATTTGTCAAACTCGAATTCGAGTGAAAAAAATATTACTCGAGTCTCCATGCATTCGAATTACCGAGTCAACTCGGTGCATCGAGTTGATTTGTTACCACTAAATGTCACTTCACTAATCTATTTTACATTTTTACTTATCTATGCCGCGTCGGTACAAACCAAGACAGACAGGTTTAAACTTGCATCTCGTAGTTCGCGACACTTTAGTAAGAAAATATAAAATAATAAAGGTTTTTGTTAAAATTGCTAAAAGAAAACTTACTCGAATTGCAAACTTGCAACTTGAGTGAAATTTTACTCAAGTGACTTGAAAACTCGAGTATAACTCGAGTGAGGTAGTGAAATTGCTCGAGGGACTCGAGTCGCATCCCTAGTGTAGGCACTCTCGAGAAACCTATAGAGTACACAGAAAAAGGAAGCAGCTCTTTTGAAGTTGCTGTAGCTATGGATATAATTTATTTATATTAAGTACAGTCATTCCCGAAACACAAGAATAAATGACCCTTTGTTCTTTAGAATTTCGTTGCCTATAAGCAAAGATAATACTACTACGGATAGATGGTTCATTTAAATGGGGCGCTCTGAATCAGTTCGGAGATATCAATGCTTCCGTAAATGCGAATAAAATTAAGTCGGTAACCCCTGCCCCAGCGAAACGAGGTACGAAACCATGTGCGACGTTGACAATGGCTGTCGCTTGTACCTTATTCGGAATACGAAGTACCGAAAGCGGCTAAACGGGTTGTGTATTTTCTAGTCGCGTTTCATCACGCCAATAGTAAAGGCCTGCCGGCAACACTGTTTAACTTTCGTTCAAGGATTGAAATGCATAGCGCGAAAATCTCTCGATGGACATCGGCTCGCGTTAGCCAAAGTCCATTAGGGGTATCAAAAATATAGCATTGAATGGTTTATCTTATTCGTAGTAGTATTATCTTTGCTATAAGTAGAGGATGAGATTAAAAACTTTTTTTCTAACAGGAAACTCGATTGTGTCTTTGAGGTTATAAGGTCCTGTAAAAGAGATATCTGCATAACCCTGTGCATTTCTTGTTTAGAGATTGGCTGGAGAAAATGAATATTCGAGTAAAAGCTAGTATTATCAGCAACACTCTAAATGGGATTAATGGTGGAAAAGAGAAGATCGTTGATATAAAGAGGAAATAGAGTGGGTATCATAACTGATCCCTGGGAAACCCAAGGATTAATTTGGTAAATGCTAGAAGAGTGGCCATAACTAAGCTAAGGACCAGGTTTAGATGAAAGACCGTAGAAAAAAAGTTTGTTAAGAAGTCCACCATGCCAAATCTGGTCAAAAGCTTTAAATATGTCCTAGGATTTTTTTCACCTACAACAATGCAAGTGTAACTGTAGTTATGTGAAATTTAGGATGCACTGGTAAACAAATGATTTTCTTGATAGCAAGAATTGTTTGACAGTGAACATGAAATAAAATGTTACATGCCGATGATATTTAGTGTGGAAGAAAATGTAAAAATTGTGTTAATCGTTGATAATAATTATAAAACTCGTCGTAAAGCAGCTAAAATATTTAATAACAGACATCCTGAGGAAAAATATACACCATAGATAAGTAATAAGAATAATGGAAAAATTCAAATCGTATGGAGATGTTAATACTAAATTCACAAACAAACGTCAAAAACCTTCTGCAAGTGAGGACATAAATTTAAATGTAATGTTTTCTGCATTACCATTTTATTTGACGTTTGTCAAACAATTCTAGCTTTTTTTTTTCATGTAATTAGATGTAATTACACCTTTGAATGAAGTTTTTAGTTCTGATCAATTTTTCCTAACAACACTTTTCGATATTTTCAAAAATAAAGGTAATTTACTCCTGAGCCAAATTTATATTTTTTGAGAAACCTCGTAAACGACTGAAAAAAATTATATCTGATGGTTGCATTTCAGGTTTAAAACCATGCAGAACTTTCTATAATGAATTACTTTTTTGTAAAATTAATAATAAAAAAGTTTTCCATATGGTGCGAACTTAAGCAGACACTGTACTGAGTTAAGACAACACAGTGTTTTTCGATGTTTTCATGTAAATTCATGTTTCAATACGTTACATACATGTTCTAGGTTGTTAAAATGACATTTACTCTCTCTATTTTAAACTGTACGTTACGTAGTGTGTCCACTTTAAGTACGAATGTAGGTACAATATCATTTGTAATTACCCCAGATTTTTTTTTTATATATATATATATATATATATATATATATATATATATATATATATATATATATATATATATATATATATATATATATTATATATATATATATATATATATATATGGTCAAAATTTCCGATTAATACATGCTTTGCCATGGTATATGTATAAAATATAATTATATAATATAAAAACCATTTTGATCAGTTAAAAAGTATAGGTGTAAAATTTTCAAATAAATATTTTTAAAAAATCATTTTCAGTAGCTACATTTGACTTTTAAGTTTTAATCAGTGACTTATTTTTTATACATAAACAAGGTGATTTAAAACTCAGGCCCAAAAGATTGAAGGCTAGATTTAGTAACTTTTATGAAATGAGTTTACTACTAACAATAAAACTAATTTAGCAGATTTTTTAATCAATCAGCTGAAAGTTCAAAAAAGTGCGCACACTTCTAACAATTTTCCATTTGGTCACAGAAGTGCTGAAATAAAAAAATTGTGGTAAAAAAAGATTCAAAATCTACAAAATTTTGCTTTAGGTTTATAAACAGCGTGTTAAATTTTTTATCGCAATCATTGCAAGAACGGAGTACCAAAAGTGTGTTTCGGATCCCTAAAAAAAATTATATTTATACCAAGAGAAATTATTGTCCTCCCTTAAGTAGGTCACTCCCTTGGATGCATTATTGATCACGCTACGCAAATATCCGCATCATATTTCTAAAAATAGAGGGGTCATATTTAGTGTTTATCATAAGAAAAATAATCCAAGTTAAAAGTTTTAGGTGAAAAACTAAATGCTTTAATTGTTTTATTATAAATATTAAAAAAAACAAAAATCATTAATTATGAATCTTGCTCACCTACTAAAAATGAACACGACGATTTTATGTCAAACAGTCTTTTCGAAAAAAGTTGAACACTGGGGTATCGAATCTACAATCGCGTCAATCGCGTTAAGAAAACACTTTGTTTACATCGCTTTTATCAAAACAACTCTACTCTAAAGGGCTGTTGATCTCCATCGAAAGTTGTATCGGAAAGACCGCGGTCGAAAACACTGTATACTTTATCGGAAGGGTCTAAGTGACATTTTTGAAATATAACATGCCGGAAACGGCATCGCTCACGAAAAAAAACTATAAGCTACATGAATGTCGTTTGTGCGTGAAAGCTTGATGCACAGCCTACTCTACTATAGTTTGATAGGTCGACGGACTCGCGCGCCCGAGGATCGAGGATTCTCCCGTCCTGCGGGGCTTTTGCGCAGAGTTTTTGGAGCCTCGCAGTCTGTGGAATCGCTTATGAAAATACGAGGGATTTGGCGAACGGTCGAGATGATTTAAATTTATTTTGAACCCTTATTTTGACACATACGGTACTTTACTGTTAAGAGTTTTGTTTAGTGGTTAGTGTCAGAAGTGCAAAAAGGACATTTATGACTAAAATTTGATAGTTGTAGCTGTCTAAAATGATAGATATCTTTTCAAAATCATATGCATGAAGGAGCAGCAATGTTGCTTAAAGGGCCCCATTATGATCGGCACCTTTATCGGTATATTCTGAACCCTTTGAAGAACCATAAAATTTGACTTGGTTCGTAAATGTCGAATTTTTAAATAATTTAAGGCCTAAGTGCGATAATGTTAACTGTATTGTTGTCTATAAACTAGAAGCAGTCACAAACCAGCAACAAGTAAAAACGCAAGCTGCGTATTTTAATTATCTTTCCTGAACCAGTGGATATGCAGAGCGAGTTAATGTTAAGTCCCTAACAGAATTGGGCTTCCTATGCTGCATTTAGTGCTTGAGCGACTGTCAGCTTTCGGTAGCTGACACGCCTCATTATTTACACAACTAAACTTTCAATACCGCCAAAAGTACGTTTGAAAATTTTTGTCCAGGTTAAAATAATTATTACTGATTTGTTCCAAATACTAAAAAATCTATAAACAGATATTTTCTCGTATTGACAACCTTTTAACAAAATAATTTAGTGAGAAAAATTGCTTTGTTTTAGAAAAATGCCTATATTCAGGTAATTTTTCGATTATCTCATTGAACATAAAAAATGGTTCTTGAACATTCTTTAAAAAGACCGGTCAAAGGAAGGTTTTATGGATTCTTTACTTAGGATATTTTTTTTCTTCCCCCTCCCCCAGAGAAAATCTAAAATTCAAAATTAAATCCTTATTTTTGTTTTTTCGTAAATTTGATCAAATTTTTTTTATCGTTTGACTAAAAATCGCTTTACACATGGGCGCATCTAGGATTTTCAATATTTTTATCTAAAAACTGAGGATGGGCCATGCCAAATATATGAAGTTGTTTTTTTCACCACCGCCCGAGAAAAGCGAATCCTTAATTTGTATTTTTTTTTCGTAAATTTGATCAAATTTTATCCTCAGACCGCAAAATTATCTATGGTTTGTGAAAAGCCAGGGCCAGTTAATTTTTTTTCACTCAACAATTTTCCTAGGAAAATATTTCAGATGCCTTTAACTTTAAGAAAAATGCAAATGTTTTTGCGTAATTTCATATTTATCGATAAAATTTGATCACGTTCACGAAAAATTACAAATAGAGGTTTTCTCTGGGAGGGAGGAGTGAGGGTAAAAAAATTTTTTTTGCAAATTCCAAAATAAAAATTTTCTTTACCGAAGTGTTCACCTTAAAGCCAGTAGCATCTGGTATACAGTGTGTCCACAATAAGATGATGTACATGGGGATATTGGAAACCGTTAGAGATACGGTTAAATGGAAGAAAAGTTGCGTTATTGTATGCCTAATAATAATCCGGAGTTGTAATTTTTTAAATCGATACCGTTAACTAGATACAGGGTGAAATACAAAAATGTGCATTTTTAGAAAACCCCCATATTGTACTTATTATAAAAGCTAGAATCATCAAATTTTTACAACCTGTGTAAGAGAATACGGTGTTTTCGAAAATGGTGTCAAAAAACTTTCAGGCCTACTATGTTGCGCCCGGCCGGAGTCAACTTTTGTTTTTCTTATGGACGCCATATTGAATTTTTACATTTTAAAATACCCATTAAAAACGCTTTTCAACCATGTGTAATACACTTGTGATCGTCGAAGAGAAATAATCAAAAATAACAAAATTAAGATTTTATCGTAGCAGGCTTTGATATTTCTATTAAATTTTGTCAAAGTAGGTTTTGATATTTCTTTTTGAAGTATGTTACTGTCAGAAAAGATTTACCGTCAGTAATAAGTGAATTCAATTAATAAATTGTAATTAAAAAATTTTAAAATGAATTACTCAAATCGTCATAAGTTCGATATGTTGGGGTATTTTATTCTCTGTCGCAGAAATAACGCACAAGCTAAGGAAATGCATTTTATTAGATATCCAGAAAGACGACAACCTGGTATAACTATGTTTAGGCGTTTAAAGGAAAACCTTGTACCTTATGAAAGTTTTGCTAAAGTAAAAAGAACGAAATTTCCAAACGAAAATAATGAAAACTTGGTGTTGCAAAGCGTGGTTGAAACACCTAGTACGTTTTTGCGTCAAATAGAAGAGACAACAGGCGTCGCTCGGTCAACTGCGGACAGCTTGTTAAAGCGCCACAAATATTACCCGTATCGTAAACGACCCTGCCAGGGACTTCAGGAAGGGGATCAAATTAGAAGAATGGAGTTTCGTCAGTGGTTTATTAAAAAAATATTGAGATACCAAATTTTTATATGAAAGTCCTCTGGTCTGATGAGAGTCGATTTACTAACTTTGGACTTTTTGATCGGAAAATACGATTTTCTGATCGGATGTAAATTCAAACCTAGTTCGAGAAGTTACGCACCAAGTTAGGTGGAGATTTAATGTCTTGCTAGGTGTTTTTGGTACCCGGGTGATTGGTCCATTTTTTTAAAATGAAAATCTAAATTCGGGAATATATTTAAACCTTTTACAAACTAATGTTTCAGAACAAACAATGGAACTTCCACTAGCCAACATTCAAAACATGTTTTTCCAGCAATACGGCGCAACGCCACATAATGGACAAATCATAACAAACTTTTAAAAAAATACATTTCCCAACCAGTGGGTAAGTAACCAGGGACCTGCGAGATCTTTTTGTATGGGGTCACCTAAAAAATCAAGTCTACCCTAAGTCCGACAAAAACATGGAGCAATTAAGAGCTGCTGTTATGGAAGCTGTTAATAGTCTTACTCCGCAAATGATAAGGAGATCTTGTGAGGCAGTGCTGAGACAATGCGAGTTATGCGTTCGAAAAAATGGTGACTTATTTGAACATTTACTTTAGTGTTAAGTTTTTTTTAGCTTTCCTTCTTAGTTTTTAGCGTTTGTTGTTTAAAAGTCCTGATAAATTTGTTCATTTTATTTATGTTCTTGTTTTTAAAATGTTTTTTACTTAAATCTTAGTTAATATTAAATAGAAATATCAAAGCCTGCTCAGGATAAAATCTTAATTTTGTTATTTTTGATTATTTCTCTTCGCCAATCATAAGTGTATTATACATGGTTAAAAAGCATTTTTAATGGGTATTTTAAAAATGTAAAATTTCAATATGGCGTCCATAGGAAAAACAAAAGTTGACTCCGGCCGGGCGCAACATAGTAGGCCTAGAAGTTTTT
This sequence comes from Listronotus oregonensis, assembly GCA_019359885.1. NCBI lineage: Eukaryota > Metazoa > Arthropoda > Insecta > Coleoptera > Curculionidae > Listronotus > Listronotus oregonensis. The sequence goes on from JAHBCN010000694.1 coordinate 81,431, forward strand.
TGACACCATTTTCGAAAACATCGTAACCTCCTACCCAAATTGTAAAAATTTGATTATTCTAGCTTTTATAATAAGTTTAATATGGGTGTTTTTCAAAAATGCACATTTTTGTATTTCACCCTGTATCTAGTTAACAGTATCGATATAAAATATTACAACCCCGGATTATTATTAGGCATAAAATAACGCAACTTTTCATCCATTTAACCGACTTTGTATCTCTAACGGTTTCCAATATCCCCATGTACATCATCTTATTCTGGACACACTGTATATTTGGTGTGGGTCCCATGTCCCATTTTTAGATCAAAAAGTTTGAAAATCCTAGCTACGCCAGTACGTCTGTCTATCCCTTTGTCTGCTGGCATCGTAACTCCCTAATGAAATAAAGTATTCATTGAAAATTTGATATAGGTACGTGTAATGCTTGAGTTGATATTTTATGTGACATTTTTCTTCTTTTTTTAATATTCAAATAATAAAAGTCATTCTTATTTGATAACATTCATGACACTTTCATAAGAAATCATTGATTATGGATTGTGTGAGTAAAGTACTTTATTACATATTTAGTAAGTTTTACTAAACATTCATAAAAATATTAACAATAAAATTTTAGCATCTTCCATCAACTAAAGGTATGTACACACCGAAAAAACAATCAAGAACAAACATCAGCGAACAAACGTTTTCTTAGTGTAGACAGTAAAAACGCGAACAAACGTTTGTTTGTTCTTGTTATACATGTTCAGTAGACGTCGGTACATCAAGGTATTTTTTTTTTTATGAGCATCCATAAACTTTGTTTCAACAAGAACTAGTCCGAACAACAGAAAAACAAACAGTTTTCTTCAGTGTAGACAGTTAAAACGGCGAACAAACGTTTGTTGTTCTTGTTATACATGTTCAGTAGACGTCGGTACATCAAAGTTTTTTTTTATGGTCATCCATAACTATTCCAACTAGTCGAACAAAGTAAACAAACATTTGGTTTATTGCGCTATGTAGACAGGGAAATGAAAATTGCGAACAATAAACAAAGAACACATACACACAAGGCGAACAAGAACGAATATTTGTGCTTGTTTGTTTTTTCGGTGGTACATATCCTAACAAATCATTTTTATGTCCAAAACCATACCTGTGAAGTGGCTGTAAATCTAAGGCTATTAAAAATATCTAAATAAAATTAATATCCAACAAACCTTCAAGGAATAAGAGTTCTACACACCACCCTACGTGTTTAACTTTCTAAAAGGCACTTAACTTTCCAAATACTTAACACAAATTAATGGCATGTTTATTTACAGTTTCTATTTCGGTACTGTAATTAGCTTAATCTTTATGCCTTTCGTTTGTTCTCAAGTTGTTTGGTTGTGTTTACTGTTGATTTGTTTATAATTTTATAATTATGTTAACATTATACACGAGATTAAAAGAAACCAAAAAATCCGATATCGATAATTAATTGGCTATTGATTGAAATTTTAATTTCGTTAAAAAAATAGTACAGTGTTGTAAGAATAAAATGTTATAACTTAAAAATAAGTCATATTTTTGAAAAAAGAAGCTTTTGTTTAGACAATTTTTCCTTTATTTTTTAAAATCTTTGGTACTAGGTTCCGTAAGTTTTCAGTTTTTGAATGTTTAACCCATTTCTTCGCAGACCGTAGCAACCAGACAACTTCAAAGTGTGCAAAGGCTAGCATGCGTTTGCATCACGGGAGCTATGAGAACAACCCCAACCGCAGCCCTGGAAGTGCTGCTAAACCTGCCGCCACTCCACATTTACATACAGGGAGAAGTAAAGGCGGTACTCTATAGACTTAAACAAGGTCAAAGTCCAATTATAGGACATCTAAGGACCTCAAGATAGGAAATAGAGGAGAAACAAGAGGTCAGCTCATTGTTTGAGATGCCCTCGGACAGGTCAACCCCTAGTTTCGGACACTTTCGTATTGTCATACCAGATAGGGAGGACTGAAAAGAAGGCCCTCCAATCAAAGCCGATCATATCTGGTATACAGATGGCTCCAAGACCAACAAGGGAGTAGGAGCTAGCATCTATGGAGACAAGCCTAGAGAAAGGATAACCTTAAGTCTTGGTCAGCACGCCACGGAAGCGGAAATCGCAGCAATATTGCATTGTGCCGTGCTGATTAAAAAAAGGGAGTAAAGGAAAACACTTCGTCATTTACTCAGACAGCCAAGCGGCCCTGAAGGCCATCAGTTCTCCAAAAGTTAATTCCAAACTAGTGGGGGACTGTATACAGTATACAGGCCCTGGAAAAAGTCGGCTTAGCAAACAAACTTACGGTAGCCTGGGTACCAGGCCACGAGGGCCACCCAGGTAACGAAGAGGCCGACGGCCTAGCCAAAAGAGAATTAGCCATGGAAATGCTAGGCCCTATTAAAAGCTGGGTAGACAGAGAGTTTTAAAGCTGGTGGGTACAAACACCAGGACAACGACAGGCAAAGCAGTTCATTAAGACCTGCTCGGCCAAGTTTACCTCGGACCTACTGAGCCACAGTCATAAGATCGTAAGGATAACGGTAGGTCAACTAAGAAGACATTGCAAACTCAACAAGCACCTGAAAAGAATAGGCCTGGTGGAGGATAGCCTGTGTAGGTTCTGCCAGGAGGCTGAAGAAACAGCCGTACATGTGTGGTGCCCTGCGAAGCACTATGTAGGCTTAGGTTTACTAGGCTTGGTGAGGAAAAGCCAAAACCAGCAAGATATATGGAGTGGCCAGTGTCAAGACTCTGAAGTCTAGTTAAGGAGACGGGCCTGGACAAGGTACTCTAAAGAACGATAGGAGAAACCACAATAAATCTGGTAAGGTTGCAGTGGCGGAGGTCATTTTTGCCATCTCCGCTCAAATAATCTAATCTAATCTAATCTAAGAGACATAAGTTGTGCAACTTGATTAAGAGACATATCTTCATCGAAATCTTCTACACCTTGAATATTATATTCAGCATCAATGCCGTTTTCATGGGAGTGCAATATATCTTCTTCTAAAACAAGCAATAGCCAACAAGCAATAATCGGTTAATCTCCGAGATCGAGATTTTATTATTCGTAGTCGTCATGATATACGTACTTTTTCGAAAATTATTTTTCTTGTGTGAAATTTGTACTGCATAAAAGTATAAGAACTATATAAAAATCTTGAATGGTTTAAAACGCATTTTTTTATATTTCCAAAATTTCCAATATTTCCGAGACACGTTCGGAAATTTCCAGTATTGCCATTTCCATAGAAATATTTCCACTGGAAAATTTTCCATTTACAACACGTGGTATACCTATAAACTGCTAACAAATTTCGGATCTGCTGCTATCTTGACTTTTAAAATATTTACTACCTCTATGTTTACGTGATTTACTTTACCACGCGGGTTATTTTTATATTGACCCCTTGTAATCTAATTATAATGATGTTTTAATTGTAGGTCAATAAATAAAATATCTAAACGTTAATATTGTCATAACATGCCGGGTATATCAAACATCTTTGTTTATAGAGTTTCATCATTTTTACGTTTATTTGTAAGAACGTATTTTTAGTTATGTAGCTAAAGATGATGTTCAACATATGCACAATGAAATTTTACTATAAATACTATTTTCAACAGAGTAAAATATATTTATTTGAATAAGAACTAAAATAGTAAGGTAATTATTTCAAAACACGTGTTAACTCAATTTTGGTTTGTTGGAGTAAAGTACAGGGTGCCAAAAGTCACTTCACCATTTGAAATTAAAATAATTTTACTATAGTTTTTAATTTTTTTTACCATGTAAGTAAAGTACATATTGGGTTTTTTTAGTCTAAATATGATAAATAATATCTTTTAAATTACCTCTGTTTTCCTCTTCATTAAGGCGAGTTTTATTTATAACACTCTTTATAACTAGTTGCCAGAGCTGGGTCAGATCCTTCAAAAAAAGGAATCGATTTACGGATCCGGATCCTTGTAAAGGAATCGAATTACCAATATGAATCACGATTCCTTTTTTAGGGAAAAAAGAAATCGAATCGAGGAAATCGATTTTTATTTATCGGATCACGAATATGGATCATCTTTAGTTTATATACTTACAAATGGTAACAATGATACGAATGATACTACATAGTCCACGGATAAATCAAGCGTCAAATATTTTAGCATGGAGTCCGAGCCGCGAAATATAATTTTAGCCTCATTTTGAAGTGCTGTAACTCTTAGCCAAATTAGTTTTTGGTAAATATTCTTCAAATCTGAATATGTTATTTCTAAGATCAACATAAAACTACCCTTAAATGGAACCTTTTTTCGAACTTTATTCCAAAACTTGCGATGCTAGATCTACATAAGGTTTTTTAATGTGATTCTTGGGATAACCTTAAGCAACTTATAACTAGAATATCTTATTGTTCTTTTATAGGAAGTTTCACAAGTATCGTTTAATAATTTCCTGCTTGCCGAATATAAAAATGTATTAAAATTTTAAATTTATTCTTGTAAGACACCCTGAATAGAACTAATAAAATGTCCCATTCAGTGGCGGATTTACCCAGGCTGAAGCTGAGCCTACGGCGCAGATTTTAGGGGCGGTAAATTTGGGGCCAGATTTTTTTTTGTCTTAGAGAAATTAAAAAGATTTATATTTATCTTCTTAAATATTATTGGGTCCACATAAACAATTCAACATGTAATATGTTTCACCACTTAAATATATATACTTTTTATTTTGCGAGTAATACTTTAGGGTTAACAAATTTCTCCTTCTCACTGACTCGTATTCGAATTGGAATTTTTTTATCTTAAAAGAGTCCACGAAGGCTCAGTTTCCATAGTCTGGGCACTCTAAAAGGATGAATAAAAGTTGCACCAAGTGTTGCTCCGTTGGGAGTTGTCAGAGGAGGTATTATACGGGAATTTTTCTCAGCAAAAGCCATGAAAATACCTAAAGAAGAGCGACATATTCCCTACAGCTCGTCGGTGGGCAAGAGGACGAAGCTTTTCTGTGAGCGTGGGATTATTTATAAGATGAACAGCTCTTCTCTAAATAAGTTGTGGAAGACGCCATTCCACCGACATAAAAACAATATTCTAAAGAAGGTCTAATTTGGGTTGGGATACATAAAGAGTATACAGATAGGAAGATAAGAAATACTTTCTGGCTCGAAAGAGGAATCTAAGCTTTTTTAAGCTGCTGGGGCTATGGATGTAATGACTCTTTGTGCTGCAAAACTTTGTCGCTCATATGTAACGGATGAGCAATGATAGACTTTTTTCGCGACAGCGTACCTGTCTGTGTTTTGGAGGCATTAAACTCTACAAGATTTTTGGCGCCCCAATCCAAAACAAGTTATAGGTGAAGAGATATCCGCATTGACCTACGCTTGGTTTTTAAATCAGGCTTATTGATTGGCTTAAGAAAATAGTGCAGTTGGAGTTTGGTGCAGAATTTGTAATTCTGAATTTATTTGTACAAAACCATATCAAATTGATCTACATGTTACAGGTCCACAACATTTAGAAAATATGCAAAGTTTTTCGGGGGCATCCAAATCTACAGAACGAGAACATTATGTATCAAACGCAGACTTCTGCAAGGATTTGTGTAAAGATTTTATTGCAGCTGATATTCTTCTTCATATAAATTATCGGTCTACGAGGGACATTTAAAAAAAAAATACTACCACAGAAAAGTACCAGACGAATCAACTTAGCATAAAACTATGTTGCTAAGGTCTGTTTAAAAACTGTGGACAAAATACGACACAATCTGGAAGGAAAAAAGTTATGGTTTAGTGTCGATGAAACCACTGATATGAAGGGAAGATATGTTGCTAATATTATGGTTGCACCTTTAAGTTATTACGAACCTGAAAACTCATATTTAATTAACAGTAAATTTCTTTCTAAAATCAATAGTGAGACAATAACAAAATCTGTAGTAGAAAGTATTATTTTACTACTGTCAGTCACTAGTATTCAGAAAAGTGGCGTTTTGTTTCTTTCGGATAGTGCTGCATATATGCTGAATGCAGGACGACAGTTAAAAGAACATTTTCCCAAATTGCTTAATTTGACATGTTTAGCTTATGCCCTACATAGAATATGCGAAATGGTACGTAGCTTTTATCCACTTATTGATACTTTAGTTATCGAGATAAAAAAGTTTTTCTTAAGTCACCTGCGCGTATTACGAAATTTAAAGATATGTGTAATAATGTCGCATTATCGCTACAATCTGCTATTACAAGGTAGGGAATATGGCTATCAGCAGTTAACATATTACCATATAAATTATAATGTGATAAAAAATATTATCGACAGTTTACAAGATGATGCTTTAAGTGTGAAAAAAATTAAAGAAGTTATAAATGCACCAAATGTTAAATCTGATTTAACATTTATTTTTGAAAATTTTGGATATCTTCCGGATGTGATTGAACAGTTATAAAAACAAAATGCCCACATAGTGCCTTCATCTCAGGTATTTTAAAATACTATAGACAAGCTTAAATCTGTTCCCAATGAAATTGGTGACAAATTAAAATTGTATGTACAAAAAATCTTGGAAAGAAATCCAGTATTTTTAGAAATAAAACATATTTTTGAGGCACTACAAAATAAAATAACTGACTTGTAAAATAATTTTCGATTTACTCCAGTTACAAGCTGTGATGTCAAAAGGAGCTTTTTTAGACTTAGAGATATTTTAAATTATAAAAAAACAATTTTTACCGAAACCAACTTTAAAAAGACGTTAGTTATATCATGTAATGCAAATAAATTGTAAAACACTTCTGTTATGTTTTTATTTCACATTTTTTAAAATTTATTTATAATTAATATATCCTTAATACGCACGCCAATGAATTTACCAGACATAAAAAACGTATAGGGCACAAGCTCGTTCCGAAATCCGGGCCCTAGTAATAACGTACCGTGGGTGCTTGAGGTAAAAGAAAGTTTATTTACACGAGACTTACATTTTTGGAGATTTGAAAAAAAAGGAAAACTTTCCGTAGGTAGCAAGTTTTATACTCTGGGCACTCTAGGTCTAAAGGAGCGAACAAAGTGAGCAGTTGGTAAAATGATAATTAGTTTATAATTTATATTTATATAATTAATGTATCCTAATATCTTTAACAAAATGGGTCTTGTTAAGTCTTTCCGTATTTGTAAAAACTATCTCCAACATTTTTAACAATTTTAATTTTAATTTTACGATATTATATATACCAAATTTTTAACTAAAAATGTACAATATAGTAAACATGCCCACTTTCAAAAGGTTTGCGTGAATTAAATACATTTGAAAAGCTTAGCACTCCATTTTTAACGCATTAAAAACATGTAATTAAATAGTAAAATGTAATACAAATTTAATACAAAAGGTTCAATAAAAAGTTTTATTTCTGACCAAAATGGTTGTAGCAGTTAGCATGGCTCTTATGTACACCAGCAGTAAATTGTTCGGGTGAGAGAAGCTTTCCTTGCTTATAACGAGTAAAAAATTATGGAAGATCTATCTTAAGCCAAGAAAAGCTAAACTCCTTAGCACTTTTGTGCATAGAATCAAGAACTAATGAACAGGGTTTTTAAGGACAATATAATTGCTTAGTTTGCGGATAAAAGCTCGCGAAAAGGGTATTTTTTATAACCTAATTAATTAAATTTTATCGTCATCATCAGCCGAATTGTTACTGACAATTTAAGTATATTATTTTCAAACTGTAAGTAATAGCAATAAAAATTATTTAATTACGTTCACCGAATGTACAATATTGTATAAATAGTATTAAGGCATACTTTATCCCGCCATATTATAATAGTAGTATATGTTTGAGCTTTTATAAGCTCAGAAATGTATCCAAAAACTATTTTTCTTACCTAAACCGTTTGGTTGTGGTTAGTTAGTTCAAAGTCGTATTGATTGGGGGATATTGCACAAATCATAAAGTTACAATTTCTTTGTCAAACATGATTGTAAACTAGGGTATCGAATTGTCCAGGTCGGTAGGGGCGGCAAATGTGTAAATCTGCCACTGGTCCCATTTAAAAGACCCTTAGGGTTATATTAAGGACAACATATTAAAAAATTATGAACATCGAGCAATCAAACTTTAAAGACCAAATGCAAGTAAATTTTATGCCCGTTTTTGATTACCACACTCTATGGTTAGGAAAAAAAATGTTTTATTTAAATGTTGTTTCTCTGAACCTGAAAAACAACATATTTTGGTTAAAAAGAATCGATTCTTGGATTCGATTTCAAAATGATTCGATTCCTACCGAGCTCTGCTGGTTGCAAATTGACCCAACTTGACCTGCATGGTCTCTCGAGCTGAGTAAGCAGGTGCTCCATTTTTGCTGCTAAAAAGATAACTGAAGTGTGGTTGCATCAATGGGTACAACATTAATGTTTTTTTTTAATTTCAGCAAACAACCTCTATGAAATCCGTTCCTGCACCGTTTAAATTCCGCAGATCAGTTGTAAACAATAGCGTCGGATGCGGGGCAATTTTTTTTTAAAGCCGTAAGCGAAACTAATCAAGTAAAATGTGTTGTGTTATCAAGAAATATACAAGTATATAAAAAAATACATTTTACAAACGGTCACACTGAAAATTCGTGACTGGCATGGCATACTGCAATGTTAAAAATTCTCAGTGCCCTTTATCAAAATCTATAGAAGTAGGTACATAAATATTGTTTAACCAAGTTTAGAAAGTCAATAAAGGGAATAATGATCCAAATTAGGGACGACCTTCACCCATTTGCCAACCGGATGAAAATTATTTTTATTAAATACTCTACGTAAACAAATGTATTGCGATTGGGTTGCCAAAAAAATTATGGTCAAGGCTTTGATTAATTATTTTTTCTTAATTTTTAATACTTCCTGTATAATATCAATTTTTATTTTACTATTCGACGTGACAGTACTAATGCACCAATATGTTTTTTTCTTTAGTTTCAGTAAATAAAGCCTTCAGAAATTTTTAAAATATAAAATAAAAGAAATTATTCAAAATTTCTAATCATAAAATTGAAGAAAAATATAAGTGGTATATCAGTACTATTATGTAGAATAACAAATAAAGAATTGACATTATACAGGGAGTGTCAAAAATTTTTCTATTTTATTTTTAATATAATCATAGCCTTGACCATAATTTTTTAGACAACCCATTCGCAATACATTTGTTTACGTACTATATTTGCTATATAGTTTTCATCCGGTTTAGTTGTCAGATGGGTGAAGGTAGCCTCTAATTCTGATTCCGTACTATAACAATTACTGTTTCTCCATTCGGATGGCTGGAATATAAATACGCTTTATACTAATAAAACTCATCTGCAAAAAAGCTGGTATGATAACTTAAAACACAAAGAAAAACTGAATATACAAATTCAATGGAAAAAAAACAAAATGACATGAAATTTCCCCTAATGAATATGGAAATGCTGAACAATGCTAATAAACAATCTGCTAAAACTTACAATTCTAACTCGGCACTTGACAACGTCGAGATTCTGCAACCTTTCGTCGCATTGTCGGTCTTGCACTTTATGCTTCAACATGCTCTCTCGTCATTATTTCAATAATTCCATTCGTAGGGCTGAAATGAGTTATCTTTCTCAATGCTAACAATTTATTTTTATCATTTGTTGATTATATGATAATGAGCAAAGAAAATTTTTATTTATTCTTCGTTTGTAAATAGAATAGTATACACACATCACGCAATTAAAGAATTTCATACAAAAATGCACTGTACAGGGTCATCCAACGGGTACTGAACAGGGCCATATCTGTGGCTTTCTTTGTATTAAAAAAAAGTAAAACAAAACCATCTTGTGTATGTTTCCCGTAGAATCTAATGATTTAAAAGAGATACGATCTAGGTATACAGTTATCATTTTCTAAATGGAACACCTTAATTATTAATTAATTTATGAAAGCCGTTTATTTTTTCTAAACGTTTAAAAAAAGGGGTTGAATACATTTTTAGTAACGAAAAATAATTTTAATTCAAAGGATAAATTTACATTTTAAATTAAAAAGTAGGAAATGGTAACCTTAAATACCCGAAATGCAAAAACACACAGGGTCAATATTCTGTCAAAGTCTAGAGTTTAGTGTTGATTGCAAAGAAATGAAATATCCTGGAAGAAAAATTTTATATCTTAAAACTGTTTCACATAAGTGGTGAGAGTGTAAGAGAGACCCGTTAACGAATATAACTAGGTTTTTCATTTGAAATTTTTTTAAAGCGTTTATTTGAAGAAAATACACATGATAAAAAGCGCCGTTCAGTGCTAATGTATTTTAAAAACAATTCAAAGGCATTCAATCGCAGATGCTTCCGAGTATCTGCTGTATTCTAAAACAGCAAACAACTAGTTATGTTAGCATTCAAAAAACTTTCAAACAGTAAAAAATGATTTGCTTTAAATTCTCATATTTAAATAACTGACAGAAGCCCGTTTTTAATTTGCCTCTCATTACAAAAATTGGTTGGGGATCCACATTAAATTTTAAAAAAATTTTAGAAGGATGATTTTACGTTTACTACTGGGAGTAATATGCATTTTAAGCTCATGAAAGCCTGAGATGGTATAAAGCCATACAATATTATGGAAGAATATGGTGTCTTATTGTTATTAATAAGACCACTAAAGGTATGGTTTCCTTCCACGCGGCCGCCGCATGCAGTAACACTACGTTAGCGGCAAAGCACTCCTACTCATGTTTTTAAATGTGCCTGGTTTTTTCAAGCGGGCCCTCTATGCGTCCGCTGTCAACGACTACGATTGATGCCCACTGGACTGCTGGGAAAAAGCAGTGAAACACGGGCGTGTCCCGGCTGATATTTTTTTCTGTTGTTTTGTGTGGAATGTCCGGTGTTTTTAATTGTTAAAAATTGAAACTTTATTTTTAAATAAGGTCCTGGATTTTCTATTACATTTTAGAGCTTTAAAATCCCAAATCCCAAAGATTTTTCGCACTATTCAAAAAAATCAGTTTAATGTTTTCCCAAGATCCTCCCAAAAATATATTGTCTGACTCTCTCTAACATATGGTTTTGTTATGAAAACCTTTAATAAAATTTTTCGAATGTGAAAAACATTATTGGTTTGGGAACTTAATAGCTCCTAAAATACATAATTAAAAACCCAGGACCGTATTTAAAAAAACAGTTGATGATGACAGCTCAAAGACGAAACGCCCGGTGTATAAATCTAATAACACTATCTTGTAAAACAGAAACAGTAGCAATGGAAATGTAAAAGTTTTTTTTGTTACATCGATTCAAATAAGTCATAAAAATAAAAACGAAATTGCGAATAATCTTTTTTTCCAAAAAAGTAAGTATTCGAAAATTTTAAAAGTTCTAAGGTGGCATTTTTATTAGCATCATATTGCGCAACTTTACCTTCATTTAACCGACCTCGTATCTCTTCAAGTTTTCGAGACCCTAATGATAAGACTCAATTTGGTACACCCTGTACAGATTTACCTAAATACAATGGCTAATTTTTCTCTGGGGTTATTGGATATTTAACTCTGTTTTTGGGTCGGACTTTATATCGTCTTTTATTAAGTCAAGAATAAAACTAAACTCTGCTTTATTCAGTCTAAAATATTTTCTAAATTTTACTTCATCCTGTTACAGATGTGGGTTTATTAATGAAAGTATAACAACCCTCATGGGCCCCTTTGCTGAAATATTGGATTTATAGAGGCATTGCTATGTTTCAGATTGGCTAATTGTAATAGTATTTCTCACCCTTTTTTCTTCTAATAATAAATATATTGCTAGATCATCCATCACGACTCTTACCAAAGATTATTCCCTTTACACTAATAATTTTGCTATCGCGAGTTTGAGCCGCGGTCCTAAGAAACCACCTGATTAAACGGCGGCCGCATGCGTTAGTCGCATGCGACGGCTACGTGGAAGGAACCACACCTTAAACCTAAGTTTTTAATGGAAATTTAACCCTCTAAAGTTATTTATAACTGTTTTAAAATAAAATCGGTAACCTCCAGGATGAACCTTCAAGCATCTGAGCAGCACGAGGGCAAACCAGGGAATGGATCCGAAAGAAACACGAGGAATACTGTGGAAACCTCAGTAGAATTAGACATGGAAAAAGCTTTATAAGAGGCCCATCCAAAAAACAAAGAAAGCCCTCTGGAGGTGAAAAGAGCAGTGCATGAAAAAGCCTTGTGAGTTTCTCAGATTTCTGGCTCAGACAAAGTAGAAAAATACTTTTCATAACAGTAGGACTGCTAACAGGGCATGATAACCTAAGAGGATACCTACAGAAGAATAGGCCCATACAATGTGTACCCAAGTTGCAGAATGTGCGACGAGAGGGAAGAAACAGCCTACCATATCCTGTGCGAATGTGAAGCATTGAATCACAAAAAAAGGCATTATTTGGGCAACCGGAAATGAGCCCACCGGAATATATCAACCAACCAGTGTCGGGGTAATACAGACTTGTAGAAGGAACAAGACTAATGGGAGGATTGATATGCCTCCAGTAGTGAATCAAGACGGCTCCCAGGGGAAAAAGAAGAAAAGAAGAAGAAGGGAGAGAAAAAGAAGAATAAGTCTACTATCTTTTCTCTCGCCTCACGGGTGGATTGGGCAGCAGGGAGGGGTATATAGCCTGCTATGCGTGCTGATTGCAGCAGGCGAAGCGAGAGAGAAAAATGGTGAGAGATTCTTTTTCCCTTCACGTACGCTGTTCGCAATGCTAAGCTACAAGGCATCCTTCCCTCCCTAGAGGGTCAAACTCTTTGAGATAAACTATCATCGGCAGAAGATAAAAATAATATAATATGGTAGCAGGATGAAGCTTCACTTCATGCAGTACATGATGGCGCCCTCTTACACGAGCGGGTTTCCAAGTGAATTGGACGCAATGGAGCCATCAAAGGGCCACCAAAAAGCCCCAATATTACAATTACGGACATGTTGTTACGGTAATATTTAAAATCTTAAATATATTGTAAGAGAAGCAGAAACGTTGACAAATTTAGTAATAAAATTATCCATAAAATTTACCTGAAAAATAGTAAAAATTTTATTAAAAGGAGCTTTCTGCCTTGCTTTGAAAATAATCAAGGTTAATTGAAAATTAAATTTATTAGAATTCTTTTGTTAATACCTAATAATGTTAATATTAAATATGTTTTACTCTTACCGTTGTATATATTAAAAGTAATAATAAACGCTAGACTTTGACAGATTATTAACTTCTTGTGTTTTGGCATTTCAGATATTTATTGATACCTTTTTTGTTTTTTTATATAAATCGCTAATTACTCATACAAATAAAAATAATTTTGTTGTTCCTAAAATTAAATAGAAAATCTTTTTTAATAAAATTTATTGAAAAAATAAGATAATACCAAAAAAAATCAATATATAAGGTGTCCCACTTGGAAATGTTAATTTTGTCGTTCCATTTTTTTTAATAAATTTATATTATTTTTAAGTATATTTTTAGATTCTGTGGGGCAAAGTACACAAAATGGCTATTTTAATATTTTTTTTATTACGAGGAATGCTTCAAATATGGCCACGTTGAATGACTTTGTACTTGGATTTTGTAAACCATAAGATATATGGTGTGCGTTAAATTTACAAAGGGCTGCCTAATATGAAATTTTATGAAATGCTGTCCAAAAAAAAGTCATTTAATCACAATGTTTAAACCTAAAATCCGGTTATTAGCCATATGAATTAAATCTTTCAGTTTATCAGATGGGTTCTCTTTAATAAAACAAATTTTGTCAACATTGATACTTTTTTCTGTTTGTTCCAATATTTAGATATACATGACTTCAAACCATTACTTTGTTTCCATCGATGCTTTTAGATCGTTGTCAGTAAAATTTTAACATACTTGGTGCATAAATAAAAATCCACGGTTTAAGGTGGATTTCACAAATGGTATATTTGTGTACACGGAGCAAAAACGTCATTAATAATTCACTTTAGCAGGGAAAATCTTACGTAAAAAGACGGTTTTTTTGCAGAGGCCTGAAAATAGCCCTATGAAAATTTTAGAAACTACCAGACACCGAGAAACACAGTGCATATTCTTTAAAAATTGAAATAAGCGTCACTGTTTTTACAGTTTGAAAAATGTCTTACGTAAAAATTTTCTTGATTCAATTTTTGAAAGTGAAGGTTTGCAATTAAATAAAAAAAAGTATGAAATAAATTTAAAAAAATAACAGGTGAATATAAAATATTGTGTGCTACTTCAGTGCAAAAATCAACAATTGTGTGCAAAAAAAGGTGAAATGGTGAAAATAAGGTTAGTTTCATTTTCAGTTTGATAATGTATCTCCCGTATATCATAATTGGTTAAAATCGGAATAAAATTAGATTCTGCAAGATGATATCGGAAAACAAATTCAAAGATCAATCAATTTCTATTTATTTCCATAAGTGAAGTACAGGGTTATTTATTTTAAAGTAAACAGGGCTTTATTTTTGAACTTCCCTGTACTTTTTTAAAAAGCGAATATAGCCATTTCGTGTATTTTTTCCGTAGAATTCAATAATCTAATCAGAAAAACATCTGAAACAAAAACAAAAGAGTTACAGCACGTATTTTTTAAATGGAATACCCGGTATATTTTTATATCAAGACATAGAGATTTTCACGAGGAATTCGGTGATATAGGAGTTGCTGGGTTTATTTCCTGAGGTTCTGCTGCAATTGTCTAAAAACTGCATGATACTATAAGGATAGTTTCACCTGAAAAAACCTGGCTGCCACAGGTCACAGGTGTATTTGTCAAAGTCAAGAATTTTAAAAATACGTTCATTACTTTTTGGAATAGTTTTATAATAAGGTTTTGATCAGAAATTGGGTGTTCTTGGATGAAAAAAATAACATTTTAATAATTAAAAAAACATAGTTATATTTATAGAAAAGGAGGACGGAGGACATTTTAATTCAAAGGAGGACAATCCGTTCGGCTGGAGGACGTTGGCAACCCTATTTTGAATAAGTATAAATTTTAAATGTATATTTATAAGCATTTAATGACACAACTTTGCCACAATTGACCCAGTATCTTTTTTAGTTTTCGAGATTTTATATTAAGAGTCGAATTTCAAACACACTGTATATAAAATTTGTAACTGACGTTTTTACAGTATTGATTAACTAGATACTATTGCATAAAGGGTTCAACTTTATAATTAGCCCATAAAATTATAACAATATGCATATTTTCTTAAACAACTTAGAAAAAGCTGGGTCAACATAATTTTAATAGTATTCTAAAATAGTCTGAAGACTAGAGACCTGTTTTTACTGTTTCTTAACTCATAATTGTAATGTTTTTCATATCTTTATTTAAAACACTACAATATTTTAGTAAATCTTTAAAGGTTATGGATTTGTAACACTTACCCATATAGCCCATAATTTAAAAACAAAATAAATATATCTTTTGTTACCAGTATCAGTATATATTTCAATAGAAACCACAATCTTTAGGTTTTTCAGCGAGAAACCTAGTTTTCCCGCACACACTGACCAGCTCAAGAGTCGATTTTCAGCTGCGGATTCGAAACGTGTTGCTCTCGGTTCAACATCAACGGGGAAATGCGTTGGAGCTGCCAAAGCCGAGTGGAAAAGAGGCTTGGTCGAGGAAAATGAAATTAGGTTAAAGCTTATTACTGATAATAAAGGAAGAGTAAAGAGTAATTTTCTATTTTAATGGGAATTTCATAGTAATTGAGTTGTTATGGTTGTGTAGGTATGGGATACATGCATGTTGGGAGTTACATAGTTTAGTTTTTTGGTGATTTTTTAAATACAAACAAATAACTTAAATGTGCTTATTTTGAAATAAGGTCGTATAACAAAAATGTGTTCTTTAATCTTTTATATCTTTTTTCATATGAATTAAATTTATTTTGTTGTTACTAAAAATAAATATGCAATCATTTTATTGAAATGTATAATTGGGAAAATTTTATTTTTATGCCGTTTCACTTTTTTTTCAATTTAAATCACTTTTTGTAGATTCTATAGGATTCAAGATGGCTATTTCACATTTTTTTTAAATACAAAGAAAGCCACAAATATGGCCCCGTTCAATCTTTGTTCTCAAAAAAAGAGGGAGGTTTTTTTAGTTATTTTTTAACCTTTTCGAATTTTTATAAACAGTAAAAAAATATTTTAACTTTTGTGGGTTCCTGCCATAGTAGTTTAAGCTAAAATCGGTCAATTGGAGCTTGAGATTTTGTGACAATCGTTTCGAAAAAAAAATTTTTGAGAAAAACGCCTTTAAAGTTTTAACTTTCGATTCCAGCTTTATTGTGCCGAACAATAACTTTAGCTATAACTTTTAAAATAAAGTACCTGATACAAATAAGGCCTATTTTCAAATAAGGCCTGTAGTGCGGAAAAGTCGGTTAAAATATATTTACATCAAAACACTAGTGACCGGTAATTTGTGACGTTTGCGGCGTTTTCATTGCGCGTTATTAATTTGTCGTAATTTCTATCGAATATATTATATATATATATATATATATATATATATATATATATATATATATATATATATATATATATATATATATATATATATATATATATATATATATATATATATATATATATATATATATATATATATATAAAAATATATATATATATATATATATATATATATATATATATATATATATATATATATATATATATATATATATATATATATATATATATATATATATATATATATATATATATATATTTTTTTTTTTTGTTATATCGAAAATAACTAACATAATTTGTTCACATAAGTATAATATTTCGCAATAGCAATTTGACTCCATATTTCTAAGAAGCTAAATCAGCATAGTTGCAAAACGTGATGTTTTACGTGGGAACTATGCTGACGCCGCATTTATTTTATTATAAATACCTAAGGATTTGCTATATTAGAGTTAGTATTATTTTAGACCGTTATTATGTCAGTTTAATCTTTGAATTATAAAAGTAAAATATTGTGTAATTATTTAAGTCTTAAAATAAACTTTTTTAAAAAGTGATTTTTGTGATTATCGAGTTAACAATTGGCGCAGTCGCTATAGGATTCGTCAACGTCAGCAGAAAAGAAACCATTCAACTGTTGGCGGCGGATTCCCATCCCTTAACGAAAAGAACCTCACGGCATCCTCACTCAAAGACGGTCTCAAAGACGGTTGTGGAAGGAACACCTGGTGAAGCCCCTGACAACTAACCTGCGAGAACAAGAGCCGATGCATTTTCTATTTTTGTAAGTATAATATTGATCATCACGTGCTATTTTATTGTGTGTTTATTGTAAAGTGAAATTTAACTGTACTGTTCGATTTTCAAATTCTATTCCCCGTTATTTTACCAAAGCATTTTTAAGTATTTTATTAAATTCTAATTTTTATTTAAAATGCCGGAAACACGAGCACAAACACAGCAACAAACAATGCTGATGCTGAAATTGAGCCCTATAGGCTCTCCGAAATTTTCTCTCATTATACCGGAATTTGAAGGTGACCAAATCTCTCTTGGCATTTTGAGCGCATGCGATTGTGGTTACAAAATGGCCACACTGGACCAACGCTTTTTATTAGTGATTCATATAAAAAATAAATTAAAAGGACGTGCCGCGCAATTAATAAATTCTAGAAATCCATCTACCTATTCCGAGATTAAACAACTTTAAATCTTTATTTCGGTGACTCCAGGGATCTGTCGTCCCTTATTCAGGACTTACAAAGACTAAGACAACTACCTAACGAGTCGCCACTGACTTTTTCAATCGATTACAAGTACTCAACGCGAAAATGTTGGCAAATATTCAAAAATCGAATCTCACTAACGCTCAAAAAGCCGCCCAAACCTCGCTTATAGATACCATGACACTTAATACTTTTTAACAGGTCTTGAACCTAAATTAGGTCAAATAATCCGAGCAGGAAATCCCAGAGATCTCCTTGACGCCCAGTCTCGCATTAGACGAGAACTACAATTGTCGTACTTTGAAACCCAAAAAGTATAGACAACAACCCCTAAACCGCCACAACAAATCAGAAAGCCAAATATGCAAGTCAATCGTTGCTTTAAATGCGGACGAAATGGTCATTTAGCCTCAGATTGCTACTCCCAAATGCTAGCCACGCCAGAATAGTTTTCAAAATAGCAATACACATTTTCAAAGGCACCCTTCTCCGCAAAACCAAAACCCACAATCATCTCAACAATTTAGAACAAATCCATTCCAAAATCAATCTAGGCCTCCTGCGATTCAGCAAAATAATACCCAAGTTCGCCCAAATGTCATACAGAGAAACCGTACTATTCCCCAAACCAACAAAGGGCACATCACGTAAACTTAGACAATGAAATATATTGTGAAAACTATGACTACAATGACTATTATACGGATAATAGCTATGACTATCCCGAATACGACCCCAATTTTCAAACTTTCGAAGAACAAACCGCATCAGTACCCGACTCTCAAGACTATGAAAATTTTCTTTTACTCCCTCAGGAACACAAACCTCCAGACAATACGACGGAAACGACAAACTCTATTGCGACACTCTCGAGCCAGATCCAAACATTAAATCTGGACAACATGGACCCGAACTTGAACTTCCCGGAGCAAACCTTTCTTTAAATCCACTACTAACAGTGAATTCTAAAAATCTTTACTATATCCATGACGTCACAAACACATTTAAACTACTCATTGATACCGGTGCTGGCATTTCTATTTTTAAAGAAAATACAGTAAAAAACTTTCCAAATCGCACTCCCGAAAACGTCACAGTACAAGGGATAACTAATCAAAAACTGTCTATTTCACAGTCAACCCTTATACCTTTTAATAAGGGTGATTCCCACAAAGTATTTATTTATAATTTAGATATAGATTTTGACGGCATCCTTGGTCTTGATTTTTTAGAACACTATGAATGCATTATAGACTTGAAATCAAAAAATCTTATCACCAATTTTAAGACTATACCCCTACATAAAGTTTCTAACCCTATAATAAAATCAGATAATTTAAATTCAAGCAATAATAAAATTTTAATAGAGGGTCGAACTGAAAAATTTTAAACTAACTTGTAACTTAAAAAATGTCGACGCGATTTTACATTCTCGAAAAGAAAAGTTAGGTTACCAAACGCGCTTGTACCGTTAACGAAAAGGGTGTTTTTTTTACTACTATAATTAATGCCAACGTAATACCAAAAATATCGACTTTTCGGATCTTTCTATTGAACCTTTTACCCCCAGCGAGACCATACTAAACCTTAATACTCAAAAGGAGCCTAATACCTTTCAAGTTGACAGAGTTCAAACAATTAAAAATCAATTAAGACGAACACTTAAACTCGGAAGAAAAGAATTGATTACAAATCTTTGTTTAGACTTTACCGATATATTCTATCTTGAAGGCGATTCCCTAACATTTACAAACGAGGTTAAGCATTCATTATAACAAACAACGCTCGCCCTATCTTCACAAAGTCTTACAGGTATCCCCAAGTCCACAAAGAGGAAGTTAAGAACCAAACCAACAAAATGTTGGAACAAGGCATCATTCGCCCTTCTGTTTCCCCTGGTCTTCTCCTGTTTGGGTAGTACCCAAAAAACTCGACGCTTCTGGCAAACAAAAATGGCGTGTCATTACAGACTACCGCAAACTAAACGAGGTCACAGTTGATGACCGTTATCCTCTCCCAAATATCTCGGACTTGTTAGACCAACTAGGCAAATGTCAATATTTACGACGCTTGATCTCGCGTCTGGTTTCATCAAATTGAGATCAATCAGGACATTCCCAAAACGGCATTCTCCATCGAAAATGGACATTACGAATTTGTTCGTATGCCCTTTGGTTTGAAGAACGCCCGTCCACTTTCAAAGAATCATGGACAATATCCTCCTCGGCGTTCAGAACGAGAGATGCTTAGTATACATGGATGACATAATCGTATATTCTCCAACAATACATGAACACATAGATCGACTTAAAGAGGTATTTAAACGTCTTCGAAAGGCCAATTTAAAAATACAGCCTGACAAATGCGAGTTTCTCAGAAAGGAAGTCGCTTACCTTGGTCATTTAGTAACCAAAGACGGTGTTAAGCCAAATCCCTCCAAAGTCGAGTGCATCAAAAATTTTCCCGAACCCAAATCTTCCAAAGATATAAAATCCTTTTTAGGATTAGTTGGATACTATCGGCGCTTTATTCCTAACTTCGCCAAAACGTCAAAACCCCTTACCAAGCTTCTGAAGAAAGACGTCGAATTTTGCTTTGATACCGAATGTAGATCCGCATTCGAAGATTTAAAAGACGCCCTTATCTCAGACCCTGTTCTTACATATCCCAATTTCGAAGAACCCTTTCTCTTAACAACAGATGCAAGTGCCTTTGCAATAGGCGCTGTCCTCTCCCAAGGCCCTATAGGCAAGGACCTCCCAATAGCCTTCGCTTCTAGAACTCTCTGTAACGCTGAAACTAAATATTCAACGATCGAAAGGGAATTACTAGCCATTGTTTGGGCAGTGAAACATTTCGCCCCTATCTTTTTGGGAGAAAATTTACTCTAATTACTGACCATAGGCCACTCACTTGGCTCTTCTCAATTAAGGACCCAGGTAGCAGATTAGCTCGTTGGCGCCTTAAACTCGAAGAGTACGATTATAAGATCGAATATAGAGCAGGAAAAATAAATAAAAACGCGGACGCACTATCCAGAATACGTATTAACCATTTCCAAAATGCGCTAACTTCCAATCAAAATGTTAGTTTACGCCGCGAACGAAGAAGATGAATCCGAAAATGAGCTTGCGGAAAACCCCGATATAGACGACGAACTCCTTACTTCCGAATTTAACAGATTCGTTAGACTATATAACACTCAATCCCTAATAGACTATTCCAAAGTTGAAACATCAAATTCCCAGCTACTGACAACTCAAACAAAAATATCGTTACATTTTTCTGGGAAAACAAACTTCAAGAAATGCATCACAAAATATTGAGACATTTTGAAGAAAACCTCAAACTCGATCATAATAAAGTTAACATTACTTCTAGTAAGTCAGTCAAAAAACGTTCGTACTTCATTATTCCTTTACCCTTTGATCCTGGATCTGTGGTGCAACATTTATTTTTCATTTATTCAAAATCAAAACAATTTCCATCTGACAAAACCTATTGTATAGAAAATAATTTAGAACTTCCCATCTTAGAATTTTCATTTATTTTTGCCGACAAAGACATTAAACTTAAAATTTGTCAAGATATTATTAGAACCCCAAGCAGAAGAAGAAATACCAAATATTCTAGAGCATTATCATATGGGTAAAAAGTAATTTGCATCGCGTATAAATGAAACAGTTAGGCGTATAAAAGTAAATATCATTGGCCCAACTTAACTAAAGACGTTGAAAAATTTATAAAAAAATGTGAAACGTGCCAAAAAGTTAAAATATGTAGGAAAAATCTAAGCACCCCTCTTGTCATTACGGAGACACCTAAGACGCCTTTTGAAAGAATAAATATCGATATTTTCGAATACCGGAAAGAAACTACGCTAACTTCGGGATGAACTTACCAAGTTTACACAAGCCTATCCATTGACAGATAAAAATCAAACACCATAGTTAACACCCTGTAGTGTTTTTCCAACACTATGGAACACCCCTTAGAATTCACTGCGACTATGGCCGCGAGTTTGACAACAAATTGATGAAAGATTTATGCGAACTCTTCGACCTAAAACTCACATTTTCAAGCGTAGGACACCCACAATCCAATGGCTCAATTGAAAGGTTCCACGCCACGTTATCAAGAAATGATACGGGCAAATAAAGCGAAAACCCCCACGAACACCCTTTCAACGTACTTTATGCCACTATTTGCTATGCAACACCAAAATAAGACACATGGATTACGCCATATGAACTTATCTTTGGACACACATCTAGTAGACCTCGGAGACCTTGATAACCAAGAAAACTAATTTCTAAATATGTAAGAGACTTAAATAACAAAATGAATACTACTACAAACTTGCTAGAGAAAGAACGCTTATGCAAAAGGAGAAAGCAAAAGTTAGGTTCGACGAAGCAAAATCTCCCAATATCCCTGAATATAAAGTTGGTGATAAGGTATACCTTAAAGAATCCCAAATTAAAACCAAGGACAAAAATAAATTTAACGGACCCTTTGAAATTAAAGAACTTTTTCAAAATTCAGCTATTCTCCTTAACCCCCAAACTAAACAATATACGAAAGTCAATTTCGATAGGTTAAAACCCTATTATGACTAGCGTTTCTTCTTTACAGATATCTAGGGCTTTCCTCGGTAGCCCTTGCCCAATTTACATTGACGCCCATACAAAATACCTTAGGAATCTTCTTCCACGAAGCAGGAAATTTGAAAATCTCCAACGACAAATGGACGCTCCTGGTCTATAAAGATTTATCAAATATTAAAGAAATAATTGCTAGTAACGATAAAATTTTAGATCAACTTCTAGATGCTTTCATTTACGTGGAAACACCCCGAAATGGTATCCTTTAAAACTGAAGTACAAACACATAGTTAGTCTTCTTAACCAAATTTCAGATTCTGTTAATCAAAAATACAAAGAAATTTTTGCTGATACACAAAATTACATGTATAAGAAAAACGAGGCATCTTTAACGGAGCAGGTACTGTTTGGAAATCAATTACGGAAACCTTGATGCTTCAGACGGTGATTATTTTAACGGTGCATAAACAAATAGCACAAGACGAACGACATATAGAAGACCTTTTAAAAAAGCAAATTCGGTGACAACATCGGTTATAAGAAACTTTAACTCAACCATACAAAACTACAAATTGACGAAGAGACATTTAATAAAGATTTAAGCGAAATTAATCAATCAATAACGGCTATCTCGGACGATCCCCTTTTATTACGCAAAATAAGGACCTTGGAATATTGTAATCACTAATGGAAAGTTATTCATTTGTAGAAAACTTTCTTAATGACGTTTTAAATGCGATTTCTTTTGCGCGTTTAAATATTCTACATAGCTCAATAATTACTCCAACAGATTTGGTCCAATCATTACAACAGATCTCTCAGTCAATAAAGAAAAAAAAACCTTCCCCCACCTGTATACTCCTCTAGCATAGCTCAGTATATCGATATAATAGAACTAGAAGCTTATCAATCAGAATCAAAAGTGGTCTTTATTCTCAAAATACCCCTAGTAGAGCCCGAATCATACACCCTCTATCATCTTTATCCCATACCAATATTTGATAATCGAACAGGTTTCTACCATGTAATTCCAATAACACACAAATATATCGCGAAGACGATGACTCAATGTTGTACGTATCCTTTCGAAATTTGGATAAATCAAAACTCTCAACCAAGGCAAGAAAATCTGTTCCACAGTTCTGCCCTACCCCATCGATAGTGAAGCCATGTGTGAACGCAACTCCTGAAGCCGAAAAACCACGTGCCAAAAACCTGCCAAGTACTAATCCTTGCGGCGAAAGAATACAACGTCAAAGAAGTCGATCGCAATTATTGGCTTATCACCATAACGGACCCATTACCAGTCACAGTAAAAGTGAGGGAAGAGAAGTCAAACCAAAATCATCAATACTAATTCCCTATTGAAACTCCAGCCTGATGCCCATGCCTTTATCAGGAGCACTCGAGTTCAGTCAATATATCTAATAGATAGATATCAAAACGTAACATACAAGAATCACCCAGTCAAAATTCCCATTTACTTGTTGCCAAAATATTTCTTCAAAAATCCATACTCCTGACTTAAAACCTCTTAAACTCAGCAAGATCGATATGGAAGACTTCAATGTAGCCCAGCAAAAACTGGACCAATATGTGAAGAACTCGATCGACTTATGAACCAACCCTTCATAAAAAGCATCTATCCTGGTTCACAATTTTTAATTACTTTAATATCCGTTTTTATCACTCTGTATATCATCTGCAAATGTCGCAAGAAGAAGCTACCTAGTCTTACTGGAGGACACTCAGACGAAAATAGACCATTCCCACCAGGACCACCTCCCCAAAGCATCCTCGATTGAGCACCCAGCGTCCTAGGAAGAAGAAGGCCGCCCATTCATCCCCAAGAAGAAGAAGCTTTCGAACTTAGGGACAATCACTAAAAGTTAACGCAGAGCATTAACTTTTTCTTATGGGGGGAGTTGTTATATGCGAAAATAACTAACATAATTTGTTCACATAAGTATAATATTTCGCAATAGCAATTTGACTCCATATTTCTAAGAAGCTAAATCAGATAGTTGCAAAACGTGATGTTTTACGTGGGAACTATGCTGACACCGCATTTATTTTATTATAAATACCTAAGGATTTGTATTAGAGTTAGTATTATTTTAGACCGTTATTATGTCAGTTTAATCTTTGAATTATAAAAGTAAAATATTTTGTAATTATTTAAGTATTAAAATAAACTTTTTTTAAAAAATGATTTTTGTGATTATCAGTTAACATATATATATATATATATATATATATATATATATATATATATATATATATATATATATATATATATATATATTTTATATATATATATATATATATATATATATATATATATATATCAAAAAATATATATATATATTAAAATATATATATATATATATATATATATATATATATATATATATATATATATATATATATATATATATATATATTACAATAGAAATTTTTTATTATTATTATGATTATGATGTTTGTGGATTGAATTAAAATATAATGCAAAAAGTTGTTTTTATTTATTATATTGATTGAAAAGGTAATTATGTAAATTTCTATTGCACTTAATTTATTTGTTCGTGGGGGGAACTATAATAAAAAAATAAACTATGTTATTTTCTTTTTTATCAATGGTATTTTTTAAATTTTCCCTGACTACCCTGACTGTGGAGATTCTTTCCTCAGGTGAGTTCAGATTTTTATTTTTGCAGAACCTGCTCACTTAATGAATAAAAAGACTATTGATTCGTTTTATAATTTATTTTAAATTCTACTTAAAATTGAAATCAACATTAACAATACAAAAATTTTAATCAGAATAGCACTGTTAGATGTTCCTACATATATCAAATCACTGAATAAAATTTTATTATAAAAATATTGTTTTATACAGTTCTTTCTTGGTTAAGATGTTGTAATAATATTTAATTTTATCAAAATTAAATTTTGCAAATATGAATATTATTGTTTATATGAAGTCAAATTCAATGTTATTAAATAATTCTTGTTAATAAAATTTTGTTAATGTATTATTATATTACAACGTTTTTATTTTTTGGTCCTTGGTTTTAAAAAATTTACTACATAAAAAAACTTCAGTTCATTTGACTCAAATTACGGACCTGTTCTTTACTCCACCGGCAAAATATATTACTAACTAATTTTCCCGTCACTACTAAATAAATATGGTACCTTGTGTTCTGCTACAGTTTTTTTAAAAGAACGTATTCTCTTATAATAAAAGGATATAAACAGTGGTTCTTCTTGATGGAAAACTAATTCAAATGTGGCTGCTGCAATATGTATGTGGACACCCTTTGCTCCCGTCCGATGACAATACCCAAATTCTCTATGTTTATACTTCGTCGTCGGCACTTGGCTTGGATTTTATTTAAATCGTTCTCGTTCCCAGGTAAATCCTTTATTTTATTATATTTTTCGTTTATATTTAGCTTGTTTTCTTTTCTAATCGTTTCAATACTTAAAACTTTGACAACGAATAATATAACCTCCAAATCAATGCACCAGGTATACCCTTCTCGGAGAAGCTTTCTTTTGTTTTTTCGGACTTGGGGAACCGTGGGCAATATATATATATATATATATATATATATATATATATATATATATATATATATATATATATATATATACCTATATATATATATATATATATATATATATATATATATATATATATATATATATATATATATTTGTTTCAAGAAGTAATGTAATGTATACGGATCACAATATAACTCATCAAAAAGATAACTATGACTTTATATTGCAATTTTTAAAATATGCGAATTAAATATTGCTTATAACATTTATGAATTATATTGTACTAAATAAAGCCTACTTTTAAAATAGGTCCTATTTCTGTCTTTAGGTCTGTCAAAATAATTTTATTTTTCAATATTTAATAATATTTTTGAGAAAAAATGTAAATTTTTTAGGTTTTTTTTGGATCCGTTTTTCTTATATCATTCTTTATTTCTTGTTAATATGCGACTGCAAGTCTGACTAGCAATTTAAAAATAATTTTTTATTTATACTTAAAATTTAAAAAAACTATGAAAACATAAAGGCCCAAAAAAATTTTTTTATAAATTTTCTTATTTTTTTCCCAAAATTAAAAAAAATTGGGGGTAAACAGCAAAAAAGAAAACCCCAAAAAAGGAAAAATATTTTTAATGATTTTGGATTAAATAATTCCCTTTTTTTTTATATTTAAATTAAATTAAATTTAAAAAATTTAAAAAAATATTTTTAATTTTTTAAATATAAAAAAATTAAAATTTTTTTATTATAATAAAAATTATTTAAAAAAATATATAATTAAATTAAATTTTAAAATAAAATTTATTATAAAAATTTAAACAGGGTTAAATTCTTTTTTTGGGGAAATTTTTCAGCCAATTGGGGTTTGGCAATTTTTTACCCTTCCAAAGTAAAAAACCGGTTAAAAGGGGTTAGCAACCGTTTTGAGATTTTTTTGGGAATTTAAAAAAATAACCACCCCTAACGGGGTTCCTTGGGTTTATTTACTAAAAAAAAAAATTTTTTAAAAAAAATGAAAATTTTAAAAGAAAGGTAAAATTTTTTTAAAAAAAAAAACAATCCTTTCTTCCCCCAATATGTTTTTCAAGGGGAACCCTAAAAAAAAAGGGGTTTTAATAATATTTTTTTAAAATTTTAAAATAAAAAACTTTTAACAACCTGTATATTCCGGGAAAACCAAAAAGGAAAACCTTGTGGGTTCCTTAAATTGGAGAGAAAACTTTCCAAATTTTTGGACTTGAAATCCCATCCTTGGGGAAAAATTGACAAAATTTCCTCAAAAAT
This sequence comes from Listronotus oregonensis, assembly GCA_019359885.1. NCBI lineage: Eukaryota > Metazoa > Arthropoda > Insecta > Coleoptera > Curculionidae > Listronotus > Listronotus oregonensis. Next base: position 108,676 of record JAHBCN010000694.1, read on the forward strand.
CCCCCCTTTAAAATACCAAAAATTTTTGTTCTTTTTTTTTTAAATTTCGTTTTTTTTTAAAAAAGTTAAAATTAAATTAAAGGTCTTGTAACAATACATAATTTATGTCATAAAAAGTTTCACCCAACAGCTGCGTTCACACATCGTCGTTTGTGGTTGGGCCCAGTAGGATCTTTTGGAACATGCGCTAGAGTTGCCGGTTATCGGCAACTCTTGTTGCCACCGTATGGACCGGGATCCGAAGCTAAGATGAACACAAGGCTTAACTTAAGGTGTTAGCATACCGTGCTGATGAGTGTATGATCCTGTGCGTTAAACAGGTGTCTCCAACGGTGCCTCTGAGATACAGGGCGACCTCTCAGAGTATCTAGCCTTACCGCGGTAATGCGGGGCTCTGCCGTGGTGGACTATTACTTCCCTAGCTCCAAACAGAAAGCGGACAGAACTGCTTTCATAGGAAAAAAGTGACAAAGGTGCGCTAAACGAAACGGATAAATCCGTTTCGAGATGTGCCACACAAGGTCACAAGCGGACAAAGGTGCGCCGACCGAAACGGGTGAATCCGTTTCGTAAGGTGCCCCCGAAGTCACCGGCGCCTGTTTTACGGGGAAGGGCTAATCCATCCCGAACAAACAGGTGCTTAGGAAGGGTTCCCTTAATCCAATCCATCTGGTTCCTGTGACAAGGACCTGGTAGCTACCCAAGTCACTAGACCGGGAGAGGAGGGCATGATGGATCTAATCGTCTGCTCGTCATACTCTCCAGGAGACAGGGACACCAGAACACATCGGAACACATTGTGCTCGTGTCCGGTAGTGACACGAGTGGTAGGAGATGTAAGAACTCTCTCCCAATCTGGTATCGGATTCATTAGAAGTCCGATCCTAGTGGAAGAAATATAAAAAGGTGTCACAATAGACCGAGTGGTCGCAGTGAGGGCGTAAAAAGTCCACTCACTTTAAACCCACCTACCTATCTATAAAGTTTCATGTATCTTTTACAGTTTTTAAGATATTGACGTTTTAAATTTAAAAAATCGTTAATATCTGAAATTTCAACTTTCCTCGATTATTTGTTGTTTGACCCCCAATTTTGACTACAGATTCGTGTTCAGCGGAAAAAAATACTCCAAAAAATCCTAATCCACCCTGCACACACCATATTTTTTTGTGGGCCTGTGTTATATTTATTTTTCCTGGTACAAAAAAACTAGTAGAGACGTGTTTTATGTACAAAAATCTTACTTAAAAATATTTAAAAAATATATTATTATGTATATAGCTTAAAGCTAGGTGTATCAGTGGTCTGTTAGGACGATTCAAAAGAGAATCTTTAAAATAAAGTTTAAAAATTTAACCAGAAATGTTTTGCCGGCAACTAAAAACTGGGACACTCTTATTTGGTAAATGACATGGCGCGAGAAATTTTTAGCATAAAAGGTGGTAAAAGCCAATACCAAAAAAAAAACTATTGCCTCTATAAAGAAAATTGGATAAGCAGTAAATTTAACATTCCTACTCTCTATAAATCACATAACACTATTAGATCCCAAATAAAAAACAGTAATTGAGGGTAATTAGAAATGGTAGTGATTTCCATAACGCCAACAAAAGGAACTTTTTGGATGTACAAAAAATACTCCTGAATTTGCCCAGAATTTTTGAAAGGTGGAAATATAAAAAACAGTTTTTTTAAATTTTTGGACAACGATATCTCTCAAACTAATCAACCAATTTTGACATGTTTAAGAGCGATCGACGCGTGTTTTAAGGTTAAGAGCTCATTAATTTTTGGAATTGGTCTATATAGCCGTTATTTAAAAAAAAAACACATTTTTGGAAACACTTTTTTTTGGGTTATTCTCAAAATCTACCGGTCACAATCGTTTCTAATAGTATAAAATTTCTAAGTTTGGTGAAGTCCTTTTCAGTACATAGGCCCAAAGTGAGGTTATTAAGTAGGCTTTAATTGAGACACGAGTCTAAGGAACTAAACACATTCACAGCGACATCGAGTGCGCTCATTTTTTTAACATTGTTCTAAAATATCTTCCATACGTCGATAACGGAATTTTACTTCAAAAATTGTATATCAAAACTATAATTTTATGTAAAATTTTGGTGATAGGGCGGCATTTTCTTCAGTGCCCAAGGGCGGGGCTAAATTAAATCCGGCCCTGCACACCGTACCTTAGAACTTAAAAAATAGTTTAGGAACATTAGGTATAAAATCAAATTTTTTTAGAATTATTTTAGTATTACTAATAATAATAATCCTCTTTTTTTAAAGTAAAATTTTCCCGGACTATTTTTTTATAAACTAATTTTAATTCTTCGAAAAAGGTTAAAATAATATAATATAATGCCTAAAGACTAGTTTTTACCCAAATATTGGTTAAGGAGGTTCTAAAAGTCAAAAAAGTTTTAAAAGATTACCTGGGTTATAGCGAAAGCCTATATCTTTGTCGGAGTGGTATTATTTCCGGTGTTCTGATGTTAGTAATACTTTTACCCGCAGAGCAGCATCGTGTCGCCAGTAGCGCCAATGACTCTATGTGGCACTCAAATAACTCTATCACATCATCTTATCCTTACTGTTAAAATTGGATAAAGCACACGCTCAAATTAAACACAAATTGTATAATTGTCCCAAAAACAAACAATGCAAAGTTTCAAATGTATATAAAAGGGGTAAGAATTAATGATTTGTATTATTAAATGCACTTTTATTTCTCCCTTTTATACAGTGTATTCCACATTAACGGTACAAGTATTGGTATTTTGAAAACTATCGAACACTACTATGTTTTCTTTTTTAATATTGGGACAGTCTACAAAGAATTAAAGCCAAAATACCATAAGTACCTTAAGGGAAGTAAAAGGCATAAAGATTTGGAGGTTTGGAGGAGAAGCAGGTCTCACAGTTTAGATACTGTGGATGCATGAAAGTGGCATTTTATGTTTCTCATTGAAAATTGGTAATACAAAGGTTCTATTGGCTAATTCTAAAAATACCTATAAAAAGGTGCAGGTCCCTTAAGCTTGTCAGTGGTCTAGGTAAGTAGGTAAAAGTGTCATCATTATTCAGGCGAACCGTGCTTTTTTAGAAGGAGTCAACAAACAAGGCCAAGAGTTATAAAACACGCCATTTTCCAGACACGAAAACAGTATTCTTATGTTCATAACGTAAATATCCTACCGAAACAATTTTACACTTTATCCTTCATGAGATATTTTGAAAAATAAGGTTCAAAATGTACTGTTTGTTTTTTTCTCAAAATGTTTTAAATCTGTAAAAACACTTTTAAAGCAAATGTATCAGATTTTAGAAACGTTTTGGCAATATTGAACCATCACTAATTTTATTTGTGTGGACACTATATGAAATATTTTCACTTGTAACCTCCCTAGAGCTTGAATTATTATACCCTAAATTTTGGCAAATACACACATTTTTTTTTTTAATTTTTCGGTAATTAATTTAAAATCGTTGATTATTTGGTAACAGCAAGTTCACACTTAAATAAAACTACCAAATTAAAAATAATGACATTTTGTTTAAAAAAGATACGACCAAAAAATTTAAAAATTTAAATAAGATTACTTAGATGTATGGAAAGGAACATGAATGTATATGTATATTGGTATGTCAATAATTATGAATGTCAAATTATTTGTTACTCTCAAAACAAAAAATATTATTTTCATTTTTAAAGCCAAATCTCAAAACCATTCCATCTGTCATTATTTTAATCTAAATATTTTCAATTATTAATATCGCCGAAGGTACCCTGGAGGATGAATATTTTAGGAATTATCTTGGGTTTCCATGGTAATAAAACAAAAAAACAAGTTTCTGAATTTAAATTTCAAAGCTCAAGAGATGCTGAATTAAAAAAAATCATTTATCTTTTATTTGTCTTAAAAAATGTCAAAATTGATAATGATTTTGACCGTCATAAAACTGATTGTGTTTAATCTACTTTTAAGGTTAAAAATTATTACTTTTTTGACAAGCTTTTTAAAAGTTCCTTAAGACTACAGGTAAGATTCTAAGGTAACAGGTTTAAAGTTAATTAAACTTTATATATTTAACAATCATTTTTACATGCGTATGTCATTATTTTACTTTTTGGTCTAAATAGATAACGCGTTGTTGCCAGACTGACATTTAAATATACTTTAATTGATTTTTCGCCTGATTTTAATTTTGTTGCCATGTGTAATAAATGAAAATAGACGTTGATGATGGTTCACCAAAAGCGGCTCGTTTTAAAAACTTTACAGTCGGATTGTAGAAAAAGGATACTTTTAGGTTTTTACAGAATTAAAAAAAAATAGATTAACAAAAAAGTTCTATCATATTTCAAATTAACAATATCGCAGAAACTTAAAAGCATAAAGAAGAAGCTGGATTAATTTAATAATAAAATTATAAAAATCTTTTCCCATTTAAGCATTCTTTTTATCTGTGTTGGTTTTCCAGGTTCCAATACATACAACAATATTTTTAGACACCCTGCATTATACATCACGTAGGCAACGTTCCCCATTCTCGATACATTGCGTAAACCGATTTCTGGCGCTTCTCGTGACTCTTTCAAGCATAGCAGTCGTTATGTTGGCAATTTCTTTCTGAATGTTGTTCTTTAAACCTTAAAAGGTCCTTGGACGATTCACATAAACACGGGATTTCAAAAAACCCCATAGAAAAAAAATCACAAGTGGATAAATCGGGAGATCGTGACGGCCATTGCAAATCGCCCCTGATCAAAAAAATGAAGTTATGCTGCCGCGCCGGAAATCGGTTTACTCAATGTATCGAGAATGGGGGATGTCACCTACGTGATTTGCTCCTCAAAGCTATGTAAAACAAAACTTTAGGTATGTACCAACATTGTAAAAACCAAAATAAAACCTTCCGATTTATACAATGGGTTTTATTAAGTTTTGAAAAAAGAAAGTTATGCTGCCGCACCTTGTACCTACATTTAAAAGCTTCACTTCTAAAAGTCAAGAAGCGAAAAAACTGGAACATAAATAAATTTTAAAGTTTCATGATTTTAAAATTCAGTCAAGCTTATATTTAAAACCTATTATGCAGCCCCGATCTTGTTAAACTACCCTGAAGCCTCATTTCAAATCTAATGAAAATATTAATGCATTCACAAATACACGAGATGTTATTAATTTAAACATTATGCCTGGCTGATTTAATCCGATTAGAAGTTCACGTTGAGGTTCACGTGCGGAACTTTCGTGCTTTGAAAATTATACCCGAAGATGAAACGGGCTTCTAACACATTCATTTTTAGCTGATGGATTTTTTGCCGATCGTATATGTGCGTAGGGTGGATAAAATAGCCTAATCTATTTTTAATCTACCCTTTTTCTAAAGTGTTTCGGAAACACGTGGATAAACTACAGTAAATCTGATGACGTTAACGCGGTATCAGTAAATAAATTATTATACCGGGTAACCCGAAATTATTGTACAGGGTGGCGTCTTTTCGATGGATTTCCACAGTATTAGGGGTCGTCCAATAATCACGTGATGTTTTTTATCTTTTATCAAAGATAATACTACTACGGATAAGATAAACCATTCAATGCTATATTTTTGATACCCCTAATGGACTTTGGCTAACGCGAGCCGATGTCCATCGAGAGATTTTCGCGCTAGGCATTTCAATCCTTGAACGAAAGTTAAACAGTGTTGCCGACAGGCGTGATGAAACGCGACTAAAAAATACACAACCCGTTTAGCCGCCCACTTTTGCTACTTCGTATTCCGAATAAGGTACAAGCGACAGACATTGGCAACTTCGCACATGGTTTCGTACCTCGTTTCGCTGGGGCAGGGGTTACCGACTTAATTTTATTCGCATTTACGGAAGCATTGATATCTCCGAACTGATTCAGAACGCCCCATTTAAATGAACCATCTATCCGTAGTAGTATTATCTTTGCTTTTATTAACCCCTTCCCTCCCCCTGGTGATACGTGGTGAGGTGTGAGGTTTAAGACTAACCACCCCCTACCCGAAAGCACATCCCGTGTATTTGTTTGATACAAAGTAACTTAAACATTTTAGAATATTATCTTTAATTACAGGTAATCTAATTTAATATTGGAAAATAAGGGACCGTGATAAAAATGGGAAATTGTTGCGTGGCAACGGCGCGGCGGATCGATCTCACACGCCGCTTTTGGGTTTTTTAAAAAATGGCGCGTTCAACGACAAAATAAATACACGTGATATCTCACCACCCCCCTATGAGATATTTCGTGATTTTTGTCGAACCCCCTCCCCCCTTTCGAGCATCACGTGATTAATGGACGACCCCTTAGAAAAACTACACAAGATAAACCAATTCTGATGGCACATTCTCAAGTTCGATTTTCGAAACAACTTAAAAGGGTGAAAACAGATCGTGGCTAACTTGATTTGTCTTGGAGGTACAGGGTGTTTTTCAAATTTTGACGATTTCAGAACATCTTTGTATCTCGGTTGTAAGTAAAAATTAAAAAAAAAAGTAAAAAGTAGATTTGTGTAGAATTTTACGTAGAATCTAGTGGCGTACTAATTTTTTTTTATTGGTTACAGTTTTAAAGATATAATGGAAAGTTGCTTTTTTAAAATTGAAACATCCTGTGTATTAATTATTTTACCATTTGTTTTAAAATAAAATTACCGTATTATTGATAGTACACATTTTATATTTTTATATTTTTAAAAAAATTAGTTATTTGTAAAAGAAAACAGAAATTTATGAAAAAAGACATCAAGAACCTGAACATAGTTGCACCCCATGTATATAGTATTTTATAATTAATTATTTTTACAAACAATTCATAGGCAACTAGGTTTTCATCTAGTTTTTTAAAAACATTAATGTTCTGTTGCTTTCTTTCTGGATCTAGCAAACAACATCTGTAAAGTAGGGTTGTAACGGAACTTTGCCTCCGCCTATTTAATGGCCATTTGTAAAAAATGGCCATTTTTTACAAATGGCCATTTTCTTTAAAAATATAAAGTATGTGAATTTTATAAATCGGTAATTTTATTGGGAAAAATAGTCAATAATATACAGTGTGTTCCATTTACAAAAGAGAATTCGTTTTATATCTTTAAAACTGTAACTGATAAAATACTAATTTAGTGCGTTACTAGATTCTACATAAAATTCTGAAAAAATATGCTATTTACCATTTTTTTTCTGTTTTTAGTAACAACCAAAATTCAGAAGTGTACTAAAAACGTCAAAATTTAAAAAACGCTTTGTATCTCCGAGACAAATCAATTTGGCCGCGATCTTTTTTTTACTGCTTTCAAAAATCGGACTCGAAAACGTGCCATCAAATTTGCTTTATCTCTTGAAGTTTTCTCAATACCATAAAAAACCATCGAAAAGGCGCCACTCTTTAAAATTAGTCCAGTAACGTGACCTGAAAGTACCCAAAGCTGTAAATAAATCTGTACAATTTTCACGATTCCGACATGGAAACCTGCTGAAAATGGCCTCCCAAAGTCTAAACAAAAATTTTCCAATTCGCATAATTTGGAAGATATTAGCGGGAAACCCATTTTCGGGCCTTGCTGGGCCATTTTCAGTCCTTGTAAATGTTGATAAACTTTTTTTCGCTCGAGAGCATCGCCGAAAACCTAAGAATTGCGCCACAAGGGAAAACTGAACAGATTTTAACGGGCATTTTTGTAATATTATTTAAATATCATTTAGCTTTGTCCCTTTATTTACTAGACTAAATATTTTAAGGGTTTATACTGCATATACATAAATCTCATAATCATTAATATGAATTAAAAGAATCAATAAAAGATGGAGTTTCACAGAATATTGACTTTTTGTGTTTTGGCATTTTCTAATTATCTCGAAAAAAATATATGGAACTTTCAAAAACGACAGTAAATGAAATGTTTCATGAAAAATATGTTAATTAAATTGAGTATGTCTTTGCAAGAAGTGCAAGAGCCCACTAAAAACGGTTTTGGCCCGATATCTTTAAAACTGTTTAATTGTAAGATATATTTGCATATTTTTTAAGTGCTGCAAAGTCACAAAGTTTTTTTTAAATCTTATTAACAACATTTTTTTTGTAGAAAATGTAAAAGATATGTGTTACTCAGAAACTACTAGAGTAATAACTTTAAAATAACATTTTTATTCTATGTTAACAAGAGTAATAAAAACAAGTCCTGAATAAAAATAAATAAACCTTAGTAAGGGTTTACTTAATAATTTTATCGTTTATTTCAAAAATTTTCGATATCGATCTAACGAAAATGAATTAACTCTCCGAATATTTAGGTTAATATTTGTCTTGGAGCAAAAAAATGATGACACTACAACTTGATCTAAATTTAACTTAAAACAGTTATAGCATATGTTGTATATAACTCCCTTTAAGGGGGCTTTAGCCCGCTTAAAAATAATAAGTTAATATTTAGTAAAACCTTTTATTTTATTTCTTTCTGTCAAATGTGCCTTAGAAATAGTGCGTACTAATTTGAACACCATGTATATGGAAAAATTATTTTTAATTCGTTGATTTAAACATTATGGCGATTCCTTTTTCTTTTAGGAAAATTATTTGATTTTTTTATTTGAGCATCACGTCTGAGGAGTATGTATTTTCGAAGACCTGTTAGGTAGTGTTGGCAACCCTGGAGAGTGCCAGGACCGTAAAATTACAGTAAATTAAAAAAAAAATTAGTAGACATTTCAATTACTATACATTGACTAGATACTCAAGTCAAAGATGATTGTAAAGGCATGATAGTACATAGTAAATAATATAATTATAGTATGTCTACTATAATTATAGTATGGTTGCTAACACTGCTGTAAGGAAGAAATCCCTGTTCCTACTGTTCAGTCCACTCACACTGAAGCGAAAGTAAGACCTTCCATAACCATACCCAAACATTAGGTTGTTTTAAAACATGTCCTTTCCTTTTCAGCCACTACACTTTAGGCCTAAAAAACCAGTTCAACAATAACTATACCTTTTTTCTATGGCGATTCTTTTATAATTTTTATTTAAAATCAATTCGCAAAAATCATCGCAAAATCCTCAAAAAGAGACACAAAAGTATTTTTAGAACATTAGTTTGTGTTACCAACCATTAAATTAAATCTACATTGTTTCTTTTTCAGGATTTACGAGATTATTGTAAAGTGTATTAGTCCACAGTACAGGCTCCCCCTGGCAAGTTGATTACCACATACTTTATAATTCGTGAGTAACTTCGTTTCGACGAGTCTACCACACTTTTCCTCTGCGACTTTTCTCGATTCCTCCGCTTTTCCGCTCGAAAAAGCCCTATATTATGGCGATTTCCCAAGGTTGTAAAAAGTCACGACCACAACTTTTTTTTTTAGCTTAAGTTACTGGAAATTTTGTTAAAAATGTGAATTTAAACTTATCCGACAAAAATTTGTCCGCCTTTTTCATGTCTACCGCTCGAAACATGCCCAAATGACAGGGTATTAAAAATTGATCACCACATAGCTAATTTTGGTAAAATTAATTGTAAATGATTTATAAAATAATATCCTATGTTTGTCCGACAAATTCAAGGCGCATTTTTCAGTCCGACAGCTAAAAATTGTAATTTTGACTGGGTATAAAAAATTGTTTACCACATGTCGGACAAAATAACACACGAAGAAAAGTATTTTTAAAGAGAAAAAATATATCCGCAAATCGTTGGTCCGACAAAAAGAAATAAAAAAAGTTCGTAAAACTTTTGTACATATATAATTGCCAATAAGTATTTTATTTTATGAAATAAAATTAAATATATATATATATATATATATATATATATATATATATATATATATATATATATATATATATATATATATATATATATATATAATATATATATATATATATATATATATATATATATATATATATATATATATATATATATATATATATATATATATAATATTATATTTTAAAACGCACGTACTGATTTATAGTTATCTCTACATATTAAAACTAATTCGGCCTTCTAAGCTAACAATAACTGTCTTGGAGGATGCATTTGAAATCAAATAAACTTAATAAGCGAATATTTATTCAAGACAGAAAAATTATTGTCACCAAACCGTCATAATGTTTACTTTTAACCCTCATTTGTTTTTTTTTCATGAGTATCCACGATAATTTTAGTAGGTTTTTAATGATGTCTTTTAATTTTAAGTTTTTAATAAATATATAAAATAAAATTTTTGCAGTTTAAAAGAGCGTTTTTTAATATGCATTTTATTATTACTAATGTTTTACCTTTTTAAAAAGAATTTTTGTAATATTTTAAAGTTGTGTTTAATAACGTTGCAACACACATGAAGTTTGTGATTCCTTAAAAAATTAAAAATATTTGTTAATGTTACAAATATGCTTGAATTTGAACGAAAATTATGCGAAATTAATTTGATTTAAAATAAATTATGAGAGTGTTTAAGGTAAATAAAAAAAAAATAGAAAAATTTTAAAGGATTTTCAAAAAAAAAAAAATCTTAGGAAGCCATGTTTTGGTATTGACATAACTTTTAATTCTGAACTTTTCTTTATAACCTTTGCTGAATTTTTAAATAAGGGTACTTTACTCCTGTACAATTTTTATATTTTTTGACCTACCTGTACTTAACCCGAGACAGTTACAGTGTACGTTGCATTGTTGTTACCATAGAAACTTTTGTGAACCTGTTTCCAATGAAAAGGTGTTAATCTAGGATCCCTGTTTTAATACGAGGTGTTACGGAACACTGCAAAAATTATGTTTATGTAGTTTTTATTATTTTTGAAGGTAAAGGCGGACACTAATTGTCGGACAGCTGTATCACTATTTTCTACAATAAATTTAAAAGAAAAAAGTGAAAATTAGGTTTGTGGTCAACGATTTTTATACCCGTCAAAATTCCAATTTCCAGCTGTCGAACTGAAAAAATGCGGCAGAAATTTGTCGGACAAACATAAAATGGTATTTTATAAATTATTTACAATTAATTTTACCAAAAAATTTCCTATGTGGTGATCGGTTTTCAATACCCTGTCATTTGGGCATGTTTCAAACGGTAGACATGAAAAATCGGACATATTTTGTCGGACAAGTTTAAATTCACATTTTCAACAAAATTTGCAGTAACTTTAGCTAAAAAAAGTTGTGGTTGTGACTTTTTAAAACCTTGGGAAATCGCCATAATAAAGGGCTTTTTTGAGCGGAAAAGCGGAGGAATCGAGAAAAATCGCAGAGGAAAAGTGTGGTAGACTCGTCGAAACAAGTTCCTACGAATTATAAAGTAGTGGTAATCAACTTGCCAGGGGGGGCCTGTACTGTGGACTATATCTTTTGTGATTTTTTTATAAGTAGCTTTTAAGTATGTACGTATTTGTATATTGCCAAGCAGTTTTTGAACGGGCCCCTTTTTATTATTATTTAAAAATTGCTATAGGGGTAACCTGTCTTATTCAAATACAAGTGTGGTGATGCTAATTCCATTTTATATTTACCCTTTGTAATTTCTACTCATACAAGGTCATTTATTTCCCCTTTCCAATTACAATTCATTCCCATAGAAAAAAAGGAATACAAGTGGGACAAACACCAAGCACAATTTAGTAAATAATGCTACGGGCTTTAAAAACATTTATTTAGTTTATAGAAATGTAGGAAGTTAGAAATCTTTAATTAAGATTAATATTTATTAAAATAAATAACCTTAGTGTTTCTCCACTTCGACGGCCATTGTAAAGTGTCCTAGGGAGATGAAAATTATCCATTTTGCACTTTTCTTACATCCTGTAGTAAAAGAATTCTTCCAGATAACTCTAGACTTTTCTATTCTTTCCCACGTTACTATAAAATGCGATAGAAACTCCACAAGGGACAAAGTTAAATTGACATTCGAACGATTCAGTTAATGATATTGACGACTAAATAGCATAGTTACGTTGAATTCTTGTTACCATAGCAACGTTTGTGAACCTGATGTGTTTTTATTTGAGGTGTTACGAAACAATAATTATTTATTTTATCGAGGTAGATGTAACTTTGTTGCAAGTTTATAAAAGCATTTTCGTATCTAAAATCAAACTACAAAGTTGTCAATAAAGTTTATGAATACGAAAACTTATCTTTTTATCTCGGTCTTTTTTTTAATCAATAGCTATGAAAAAATTGGACAGCTTTTGGGAGAAATATAAAATAAACTTTCTGCTTATTGTTACTGATTTTACATGGTAAAACAAAAATTAGGCATTGCGCACACTGCATAAATTGGTATTTGAATTGCACCGTAAACCATCAATTATGTCAGAAGCAAACTTCCGAGTACAAAGTTAGCAACTCAATATGGCTTTGTGTCAGAAACATTTAAATGGTGTTCCTAACATTATTATTTATTACTCTGTTGACTGGTAAACTTTGAAGCTAAATTATTAATGCATAGGCCTATCTAGTTTTAATTTTGCCACAGTAATTGATAACTAAGTTAAGTGTTTAAATAAATTTCTTGTTTCTTAAAATCGGATTATGTCGTTAATTTAATAAAGTAAATACGCATATAAATATTTTAGCAATTAAAAAATACTTATTATAAAGTAGGTAAGGTTTTATGAGGATTCTTTTTTATTATTAACTGCTAGCCATGGCCTACTATGAAAAAAATTATATATATATATATATATATATATATATATATATATATATATATATATATATATATATATATATATATATATATATATAATATATATATATATATATATATATATATATATTTTTTTTTTTTATATAATTTATTTTTTTTATTAATATTAAAAATTTTTTTTAAATTAATTAAAATATAATGTATTTTTAAAATTGTAAAATATAAATTATCATAATAAATATATGGTATTTAAAAAAATAATTTATTTATATTAAAAAATTTTCCTCTAGAAAAAATCTAATACACCATTGGATTCTACGTAAAAATATCCATATGAATCGTTTTATCAAAATTTCGATAACTCGTAAGATAGCTAAGATACAAGGAGTGACCGAAAATGCGAAGTTTTTAAAAACCCTCCGTATCTAAAAAATTAAGATGGCTATGACAAATTTGTTAACAAAAGTTTATTTAATTTTTCTATTTTTTTAAATAAAATCTATGAAAACGTAAATATTGGAGTAAAAATTGGTATCCGGGGTTTTTTTGGTATGACGGATTCGAATCTTGTCTTATTACGTGTCTTATTACTTGTAGGGGGCGCCACCTGCACGTCTTTTACTATTTTGAACAATCACAACTTTTTGGTACGGCCCTGTATTACATTTTTGAGTAAACTAAATAATTGTTTTGTCATTTTTACGTCAAAAAGGTATACCTGTTGAAAGTTGATATGAGCAACTGTTTTCGAGATATTTGGATTAAAAAAATTACGACGCATCTGATTTTAATATAGCAAAATTAAAAAAAAAATAAAAACAAAATGTATAGTTACATAATATGTATTATAATTTCAATAAAATTATTGTTCTTAAATTATGTTCGGCAAAACATAAGCTAGGTTTTATAATTTTTAAAAATTCCACCATTTACTTCTAAGCACATGTCAGCTTTGTGGTGAACACCCTGTATCTCGGAACCAAGTCCTTGCGGACCCATATTTAAATGGACTTTTATGTTTATTTTTGGACCCTGAGTACGTACCTGAAGTATTGACATTTCCTCATGAATCACCCTGTAGAATGAGGCAACCCAAGTCAAGAAAATATTTAACCTTTATTAGATTGTTTCTTTCTCAATAAGTATTTTGTTTAAATTGCCTTTTTAAGATTTTTTTTTATTATATTATATTTATAATGTATTTACTTTTTAATAAAATATAAGCAAATAAAGGTGTTTTGAATTTGAACACCTATTTTTAAAACCAAACAAAGAACTTATTATAAAATAATAAAGCCAATAAACGAAAAACGCTAATTATTTTAAAATTATTACCATTTATCGTAGGTGTACTTTATTAATTTATTCAACAATTTTTGTTTGATTTTGAAAAATCGGTATTTACGGTAAAAAACTTTTTTTCTTTAAATTTTGCGAAAAACTAAATATATTCAAAATATTATCCAAAACAAAAATGGCGAAGGTGTAACTGAACTACAATCTTAACTTTTAGAAATGCAGATTGTCGAAAGCTCAGAAAATATCCTGGAATTGTTTTATTTTCAACACAATATTCTAGTTAGTTCTGGTTATACAACATTATTGTTGCAGATTTAGACATTTTTGACACAATAATACTGAACTTCATACTCCTAATCATCTCTTTGTTTAAAACTTCTTAAGAAAGCTTGGTGGATTATACTCTTTTGCGAATGTTAACTTTTAATGCGCACTTTTTAAAAATCCCTTTGATTAAACTATACTTGTTCAAAGGGTCGTAATAAAGTAGAAAAATTAACCTCTTTTAACAAAGGCTAATTATATCGTGATAGTATAATATCGGAAGCTTTTGCAGTGGTGCATAACAAAGAGAGAAGAAATCATTAGCGTAGGTAAAAACAAAATTCGGTTAAGCCACAAATCCCTAAGCGAATTAATACGTTTTTTTTAAATTACTATAATGCTTTTTGAAATATTTATTTAAAGTCGGCACAAACGTTATTTTTAACTCATTTAAAAGAAAATGTTTCTGTACTTTAAAAAGAAATACAAATGTTAGATTCAGACCATTTAGTACGTTTCGATGCGATCGTCCGAGCCGATGCAACTCCATTAACCTGAAATCCGTTGTATTAAATGTAAACGTTGAGTTTTTGGGCCCTTTACACATTTTTTTTGGATGTGGGAAAACGGGGTCTAACCTATTTTTGACTATAAAAAATCAAAAAATTCAGATATCGGATTTTTTTCATTCCGATCGTTTTCACGGCGCATTTATGATAAAAAATAGCTCAACATTGAAATTTATATGGCTTTTTAGACATAAAAAGTGCCAAAAATGATAAAAATTTAAGTTTTTCAACGAAATTTTCATTTTTTTTTGCCTTTTAAGGACTGGACTTTTTTCAAAAAGTACATAAAAAAACCGGCAAAAAAATAATTATCTCGATTTCTCTCTCTTTATAAAAAATATAAAATTTACAATTAAACAAAAAAAAATCCACACCATTTTTAGATATAAAAAATCGAAAAATTCACTTTTTTTCATTTTGTTAGTCATGGTAAGTCATGGACCATGAAAACGAACAAAATGAAAAAAAAATAATATATATATATTATTATATATATATATATATATATATATATATATATATATATATATATATATATATATATATATATATATATATATATATATATATATATATATATATATATATATATAATTATAAATACAAAACTTTGGCGCTTGTCAATAAACTGGACAAAATTAAAGTGGCAAGTGGATATTTATTAGATATTTTTTGAATTTACGTATTTTTACACATACCTACTTCAAAACCGAAAAACATAGCAATAAATACAGAACAAAAACAAAAAGTAAGGATATCTCTTTTTTACAAATTTGCTATTTCACTTTCTTTTTACAGATTTTTTTGTTTTAATTTTTAAGGAGGCAGAATACTATTTTCTTCATCCTCTTGACTTGATCGCACCAAAGTTTTACGATATAAACGTATTTATTTCTATACTGTAAACAACATTTATTTAAAATCAAAACAAATATAATAATTAAAATTATTAAAAGAATTATGCAACTCAGAAGTTACATTGTAAAACCATAAAATAAGCCTAAAATAAAAAAATAACTTATGTAAAATTGAAGTTTAAAAACTATATTGGTAATATATATTTATTTATTTTTTGTTAGCCTTTTATTTTATTTACTACGCCAGTGTACTTAGGAAGAGGAGGGTAAAGCGTCAATCCCCTACTAAAACACCTGTTTCGAAACAAAGGACGCTACACGACGCATGCCGACGCTGGAAAGCGGGACGCCAAGCCGTGTCGATCGAAAAGCGTCCTTTCTACTAACGATGCTAAAAACGTTCCGCAAAAACGTTTTTTGCTTGAAGTTTGGTATTGTGCATAATTAAATGTTCCTATATTCGCAACTAAGCTTAAATGTTTATTAATTAATTAAATAATTTTAAAGTAGGTAGTATAAATTTACATCATATTTTATATTAATTATAAAAAATTAGATGTCATATAAAATACTGTTATATTACGTATTTTCTTATAACTGTTGATACACGGGATGCAAATAGTCTAGTCGAGAAGTGTGTTTTTTGCGAAAAATAGTTAAAAGGCTTCGAAAAATATAAGCAATAGCTCATTCGACGCGATATGCAAATCTAAGAAAAGCGTTTTGAGGATTTTTTTGCCAATAAAAATTGCAATTGTTATTAACAAAAAACGAAAAAAAAAAAAGCCATATCGATTTTTGATCAGTGGCGGCTCCTCTTTAGGTTTGCAGGTTTGCGCAACCCTCAAAAAAGGTTTAAAATAAAATTTATTAAATAATATATATATATATATATATATATATATATATATATATATATATATATATATATATATATATATATATATATATATATATATATATATATATATATATATATATATATATATATTAATCATTACATAGTTACAGATTTTTAAAAATTTATTTGAACATCTGTATTTATTGTTTTATTAATGTTATCTCGAAATAACAGCCAAATTATTAAAAAAACTTGACTGCTTTCGCTAAAGGTGTGTACAGACTTGACGAGCCTAGACCGCGCGAGCCGCGAGACGAGCGCGCGACGCGCCAAAACTTGAAGTGTGGACGTGTGTCGCGGTTGGCGCGCAAGCTGCTCGCGCGCCGTTCTCTGCGATCCATCTCCAGTCGATTTTTCGACGAAACATCAAAGGTTACTCGAGGCGCAGTGTGGACTGAGTTTTGGTGTAGCGCGCCACGAAGCAACGGGCCTATAATGCTTGCTGTATTTTTTACTTATAATTAACATTAGTTTATTTGTATTTCCTGTTTTAAAGTAAATTTGGTTTTGGTTAACGCTAAATGCTTTACCTGTCTTGAGCTGAAACTGGCTTCCTCAAAAATGTTTCTTTTTTAGAAATGTTATTTCCTGTTTTCATCAAAATTTGGGGTCATCCCGGTGAAGTTCTTATACTGCCCACTAACGTGCTGAAAGCTTAAATCTCGCAGCAGTGCCTGACCCGATCTTTTTTTATAGAGTTCAGTACTCCACCATCTTCGTGTTTTGTTTTTTTTTTAAGGACGCTGCATATATCAGCGCGCCACTACGTAAAATTGCACATGCTGCGGCTTTTTGGATTTCCGTAATATTAGACATGTTCTCTTGCCGTTGACAAATCAGCAAATAAATATGCTGGCGCTCGTCGCGTTTATGATCGCAGTAAAGACTCGAGCCGCTTGCGTTCTGCGGAAGTTCATATGAGCCCTCGCTCAGCCGAAGTTTTTAATTTACGCACCTTAAAATATCATTAATTTAATCGCGCGTCGCGTCGCATCCTCGAAGCCAATGCCGATGCGATGGTTGCAATCAAAATGCAAACTCAATTGGTCATTACGAGTACGCGTAAGTATATGGAGTTGCCTATCTTGGCATTGGGCGCTGAATTTAGTCTCATAAGCGGCATGCGGTTTGCAGACCCAGTGCAAACCTTTATTTATCTCGCAGGCTGATTTACGATTTATTGAAGTATAATTTGTTATTTTGGTTATATGTGTAGTATCAAAGATAATACTACTACGGATAAGATAAACCATTCAATGCCATATTTTTGATACCCCTAATGGACTTTGGCTAACGCGAGCCGATGTCCATCGGAAGATTTTCGCGCTGTGCATTTCAATCCTTGAACGAAAGTTAAACAGTGTTGCCGGCAGGCCTTTACTATTGGCGTGATGAAACGCGACTAGAAAATACACAACCCGTTTAGCCGCCCGCTTTCGCTACTTCGTATTCCGAATAAGGTACAAGCGACAGACATTGGTAACGTCGCACATGGTTTCGTACCTCGTTTCGCTGGGGCAGGGGTTACCGACTTAATTTTATTCGCATTTACGGAAGCATTGATATCTCCTAACTGATTCAGAGCGCCCCATTTAAATGAACCATCTATCCGTAGTAGTATTATCTTTGGTAATATACATAGCTAGTTGTATAATTTTTCTTGCAGTTTTTGTATGTCTATTTATTTACATTAAGTTTATTGTGGTTATTTATTTATTTTTTTAAAGAACCATTAGAATTGTAATCCCTTACTTTTTAACCCACGAGCCGCCACTGTTTTTGATGATAACTCAAAAACCATAAGAGATAGCGAAAATTGCAAAAAAAGATCATTGAAGAGAAGGAAATTTAAAAAAAAGTCTTAACTTCTGGAACTCTATCCCCATTATTTATAGTTTTAGTCAAGTCAAAACCAAGTACGTCACAATAAATATTTTTTTAAGGTATTAAATATTAATTTAAAAAAATTATAAAATTACGGTGTATTCAAAACACTTAAAAAAATATAAATTTTCGTTGAAAATTTAACTTAAAGTTAATTTTTCAACAGGTTAGACAATTGTTAATTGACGAAATTGTTTTCAAATTTCGTCTTTATTGTAAAAAATGTTTAAATAGTGGTAGTAAAAATTTTTCGCTTCATGGAGCCCTTTCTATATAAATAATAAATACCTAAGAAGATCACGCCATAAAAGTTGAATTAATTTTAATCTTTTTTTTTATAATAATTTTGTAACTTTGACAATTTATATTACTCTGATTTTTTATTTTTGTCAAATTTTTAAAATTATTATTAATAAAGGATTAAAATTTGTTTAACTTTAATGGCGTGATCTTGTTGTATGTATATAAGAAGGGCTCGACCAAGCGAAATTTTTTTCTACAGTTATTTAAACATTTTTTTTAATGTACAATGAAGAAGAAATTTCAAAACAATTTTGGTAATTAACAATTGTCTAACTTGTTAAAAAATTAACTTTAAGTTAAATTTTTAACGGAATAAATTATTTGAAGTGTTCTGAATACACCATATTTTTTTAAAAATTTTCAATTAATATTTAATACCTTAAAAAGAATTATTTATAGTGACGTATTCGGTTTCGACTCCAAGCGCGCAACCAAAAATAAGTGTAAAAAAAGAAAGTAAATAAATTTAAGGATCTCAGCTTTGCATTTCGCGTCGAATGAGCTATTGCTTATATTTTTGAAGCCTTCTAACTAGTTTTTGCAGGAAACACACTTCTCGACTAGACTAAAAGAGTTTTTAAATAATTCATTATTATTATTTGAACGATGCTTTCTCTAAAATGTCTCGGGTCAGTTAATTTTTAGTTACAGTTTAGTATTTTTGTCACTAAGAACTATATATCTTGGATTTGTTAATAGTACAGTTTACGAGTACAGAACAAAATATAAGCTGTTTGGCTAATGGGTAATTGAATCCACCAACTTCCTATTTTTTTTTTGGAATATTAAAATTGTTTTCTGCCTTGCCTCGATCGACTAAGCTAACAGCCGCGATTGAGTGGTTGCCCACCCATCAAAATAGGGTATCGTATTTTAGGGGTTTTATTATTACTTTACTTTGGGCTAATCGTTTTTATATTTAACGACTAATAAGCTATTTAAAAACCTCATAAAAAATGAATGGGTTCATTCGTCATCTTATCATCTTATAAAAAAGGTTATGTTGGAAATAAAACACCTTTTATCTTACACATGTCCCATTGACGCCTTAACGCCGCTTTGTTTTATTCATTATTTGTGACAGTAATATAAATTAAAAATAGCTTTGTCGAAATTGATTCCAAAAGTGTGTAGGTGATTTCCGCATCATATGTGTTTGTATTTTCATATCGATTATTAATGAATGAATAGATATAATAAAATAGGTGAGAGGGTGTGATGTGGGTGACTAAAAAGGATTATTTCACACTTTAATTACTTAGAACATAAAAAACCAGAACTTCTTTAAAAAGAACCTTAAAAAATGCCCAAAAATCCAAAAAATGAGCTTTTTTGCATATTTATGCACTTTTAGGCATTTTTCCCACCTTTTCGAACTTCCGAATTTGTCTTAACTTAATTATATATATATATATATATATATATATATATATATATATATATATATATATATATATATATATATATATATATATATATATATATATATATATATATATATATATATATATATATATATATATATGATCATATATATTATAGTAGTGGCAATTTATAATGACAATAAATAATGGTAACATCATATTTTTAATTAAAATTTAATTTAATGTAATTCATATTCATAAGAGACGAAAATAATGTCAATTTTTATTTTTTATTTTTAAATTGTTTTTACAAAAACGATTTCACTAATATTTTTTGAAACCAAAAAGATGAAATCGATTTGCGCTTAAAAATTTTAGTAACAAAACTTCAATTGTTAAAAAATGAGGGATTTTAAATTTTAAATTTTGAAAATTTTTTTCTAATTTTTTATTTTAAAAATTAAATTAAAAATTATTTATAAAAAATTTTAAAATTAAAAAAATATGATATTTTGTTTTATTTAATAGTAATTAAAGGGGGCAAATTTTGAACCTTAATCTAATTTTGGAATTTTTTTTTCCCAAAGGGTTAGTAAAATTAAAAGGGCATATTTTCCTTTTTTTGTTTTAAAAAATTTGGTTTTAAATTTTTCCCCCAAAAATAATATAAAATATAATATATTTTATATAAAATATTAATTAATTAATATATTTTTTAAAAATAAAATTTTTTAAAAAATAAAATTTATAATTAAATTTTATATATAATATATATTTAAATTAAATATTTATTAAATAAATTATATTTTATTATATATATATATATATATATATATATATATATATATATATATATATATATATATATATATAAATAAATTTTTAAACCACCCATTTTTCATTATTTTTGACGGCCTAGTAACTTAATTTTAAAGAATGTGACACAATAACCTGATATGTATAAGAAAATCTATTCCTATAGTGTTACATAACTATAAACAGTACACAAATTGTTTTTTATGCAGTTAAGAAGGTTCTTTGTAGGTGGCATTTGTATCTTTAAAATTAATAATATATTATTTTAATCAAGGTTTTAGTGACACTATATATGCATTACCGCAATAATATCATTAATAATAGGTTTATTTACACCGGAAGTAAGAAAAGTTTAATATGTTAAATGGATTACAGAAAAGGACAACTATAAAAAGTGTA
This sequence comes from Listronotus oregonensis, assembly GCA_019359885.1. NCBI lineage: Eukaryota > Metazoa > Arthropoda > Insecta > Coleoptera > Curculionidae > Listronotus > Listronotus oregonensis. The sequence continues at coordinate 130,020 of JAHBCN010000694.1, forward strand.
GCTAAACGAACAAATACATTTATTAATTTATTAAACTCGTCAAGTGAATTTATACAAAAAAGATAATTAAAATTTTACTGAAAACTGATAATTTTGCTTGGAAAAGGGTTTTTTTAATTAAATCTTAACTTAATTTAGACAGAATCCTACATCTGCAACATATTTTAAGTGGTAAAAACAATTTTATTGTAAAACATTAAAACAATGTTATTTTTTCAATTTCATCTCAATCCTAAAAATAAAAAAATACAAAAAAAGTAGAGGAAGCCTACTGAAATATAGTCAGAGAAAAAATATGTAGCTTATTAATGGTTTGAAATATTTAATTTTTACTTAAAAAACCTATATATGTCATACCTAATGTAGAATCTGGTTTTAAAAAAAATTTGGTAGGAACATTATTTAAAACTTCCTGGCATTATTTTTAATGGAAATAATTTTTATTTTGATTTTTCAGTATATAACAATGAAATTTGAAACAAATTACTTAAGAAAAGTTACCAAGACTAGTTTGGTAACTAAATAAATGCAAAGTTATTTTTTTTTTTTTTTAAATAACTACGGATTAGCTATGTACAGGAAAAAGGTTGTATTGTCACAAAATTTCCAGTGCAATTAAGAAAGTAATTTGGTTGTTTATATTTAATATTAATATATTTTTTTGGATGAAAACTTTTTATATGTAATGTTTATTTTTTTAGATTTAACTTTTTTGGAACAATTTTATTGAGATAAGGTTTTAGATGTTTTCTGATGACAATAAATAAAAAAAATAAATAAAAGTTAGCCCCTTCCAGGACAAAATCAGGTACTACGTTACCTAACAAACGTAAGTTTTTTTTAAAGGAAACATTCATTTGTTTTGACAAGCCACTGTAGTTAGATAATAAAGATTACATTTTAGCGCAGTGGATTGTTCTATACATATTTTTTTTATTTTTCCGACATTTTTAAAATAGTAACATAAAACCTAACAAATAATTTCTCAGGGAAACCATTCACTATTTTTACTTTCCTCGCTATGAAAGAAGTATTGTAACTCGTATTGTAATCGCGAAAAACTAGCACCTGAAAATTTTTGTCTCTCGTTAAGTTTTGGTGCCCGTAGTTTAAAAAAACATGGTTTATTATTTTTGTAATACTCTGACTGATACAGGTTGTAAAAAGCTTGCTAAAAAAGGCGGAGAGGCGGGGGTTGTTAAGAAGAAAAATTGAAATATACCAAATTGTATAAACTTAAAAATTATATTATTATTTATTATTTTCAAGTTTTTTTTATAAAAAGGGTTACTGAAAAATTTATGTAAAAAATTCTCTATATGATTTTATTGGTAACAATATAAAATTTACCAAACAGTACCTAAGCGTTGTTAAGAAAATAAAAAATAGATTTTTATAACCAACTTAAAATGTAGGTATTTTTATTGCACATTTTTATCGGCTTCAAGATTTGTTTTATTTTTTATGTTTTGACCTCTTTGAACTTTATTGTACCAAAACCCAAAAACATAAAACTACAAAAATTACCATAAATAGCCATGTTAGCAGGAATAGTACCTATTTCTATTGTCTTATATTATAATGCTTGAAAACATACAATTCTGGTCAATTGTTTGTAAATAAAGGATCATTTGCGTTAACAAAAAAGAAAAAAAAAACATTAATCATTTTTAAAATAGCTATAACCTTGACAATTAAGTGAATATTGCAGAAGTAAGTAATTTTAAGTCAATTAATGGTAAAACTGGTTTTAACATTAGTATTATAACTTATAACATAATTTTATTATAGAAATAAATTTTATTTCTTTTATTATACAATAGTATAGTTTTCTAAAGGCTTTAAGTATTTTTGGTTATTTGTGAAATTACATAGATAAGGAACTACTAAAATTAATTTTTTAAAAACTAGTAATTATTTAAAAAAAAAAAAATCACTACTTACATCTTCATTGTCATCAAATTGCATTTAACACTAAAATAAAAAAATATTTAGTATATATATGCACTCAATTTTAAAAAGCGCGTCCAAGATTAAGTGTCTTTGTTTTCAAAAGAACGCAGAAATATTTGTGTTTTTTTAAATGTCTCAGTTTTAATTTCCGTGCAACAAAAAATCATTCAAGAAAAGAATAGTATTTTGATGATATTCACTGCACTTCTACTTCTAACTTACTTTCCATATAAGTATTGCTTTCGGCGGTATATAGCGGTATCCACTAACTACGGATTAGTTCTTGTGGACTGGTGTGTATGCGTTTTTTGGCGGTGTTGCCAAGTTTATTATTTACTTTTCCGCTCAAGCCGAAAAGTTTCAGGCTAATACTTCGAAATTTAATGCCTAATAAATTTTCAAGTTGCGGTAATGGTCTCGAATGTTGCCTCCGATTTTGACCAAATTTGGTATACGGGGGTTTTTTGGGGCACTGATTACGAATCTGAATATATTTTTTCGACAACGTTTTGTTTTCGAGATATTCATCATCAAAGTTTAAAATCAAACTAACCTTATTTACAAAATTCCTCTTTCTTTTTGCACAGAATTCTTAATTTTTAAACTAAATTAGCACACAATGGTTCACAAACACCTTTTAAAAACTTGTTTTCTTATTTATTTTACACCTTTTTCCGTTTAATTGCAACCTCCACTTTCACACGCCGCAATGTGGCCGCAAGCATGTATACACTAGGAATTTTATAAGCCAAGATGGCCGCTGCCTTTGAACTTAAAAGTTCGCAATTTAATAGAAAAAGGTGTAAAATAAATAAAAATACAAGGTTTGAAAAGGTGTTTATAAAATATTGTGTGCCACTTTAGTGTAAAAATCAAGAATTGTGTTCAAAAAGAAGGGGGAATATAGTGAAAATGAGGTTAGTTTGATTTTCAACTTTGATGGTGAATATCTCGAAAACGAAACGTTACCGAAAAAATATTTTTTTTCAGATTCGTAATCAGCGCCCCAAAAAACCCCCGTATATCAAATTTGGTCAAAATCGGAGAGGAGGCCACTTTCGAGACAATTACCAAAGTTGCTTATACTAAAAATGTTTTTAAAGTCTTAAAGTTTTCTGGCGTGATTTTTTTGTTGCAATTTTTTTTGCATGCACTTTGATTTAGAATTTTTTTTTTGAAATTTATTGCTGCATTTTTTTAAAAAGGTTTTACCAACTTACTAAATTTTGTAGGCGACGTATTTAATTATTTCTATGGTATTTTTAAATATATTTTAACTATCGCTTAACACTCTTTTCGGTTAAGTTAATTGTATATTGTCAAAATATTTTGAGATTGGTACCTTAAAAATCACTAAATATCCACCAAAATACCCAGGCAGCTACAAGAAAAATAGCGCCCATATTTTTTTTTGTATAAAAGAAAAATTGCAGCAATTTTTAAAAACTAAAAATTGTATGTGCGCGGAAGAAAAGGTACAGCAAGAAAATTTTATATAAAAGATGTTTCAAAGTGAGAAAATTCCTTAAAAAAGTAGGGATCAATAAAATAATTTTATTTTGGTTATATTAGTTTTATGCAAAACTTATTGTAATAACCACCTCCACAAGAGCTATACTTATTTTAAAAGAAAATATATCCCAAATAATTTTAACAAAAAGTTTTGTTTAAATTAGCGACACTCCAAATAGACATCAAACAAAAATAAGGTCATTTAAAAATGAAATTAGTGGTGCCGCAGCGCTTTACATGTTTTTCTAAAAAGTAAAATTAATTAAAATATGCAAAAAAAATCAGTATTTACCAGTTATAAATTCATTTTTTTTATTGTCGTACCTAACAGAGCTGTCGGTAATTGAATTAAAATAATTGAAAAATCGTATTCAATTACTTCTCAGTAATTGGATTACTTTAATTCAATTACTTTCCGGAAAAGGAATTGTATTTGGATTATCAAATAATAGGATAATGTAATTGTAATTGGTAATTGATTTTCACGAATCTCAAGTAATTCAATTACTTAGAAAGTAATTCGATTACTTATAAAGTAATTGAATTACTTGGAAATTAATTTAATTTTCTAATAAATAATTGAATTACTACGAAAAATTTAATAACCGTTCTTTAAAGAAAAACTGCCGGAATTTTTGCAAGTCAGAAAGAGCATGTTGAAACACGGCGGGCCGCTTTGAATACGGCGAACGCCGCCTCCGCGCCGATTCAGTATTTTCGATTGATGCTTACCGCCACCGTTTTTATACTTTTTTTATGGAAAAATCTGTTGATGTTTGGGGTAGGATAAAAATAACTTTTTATTTTAGAGTAATTTAATGTTGATTTAACTTGCCGAGATAGTAGTTTAAATAGTGTGACGTGCCCATATGATGCATAATAGTATAAATATTTTATTTGTTTAGTGTATTGTGTTTAATATATGAGGTAATTTAAACAGAGTAATTGCTAAAATATTCAATTACTTTTAGTTATAATTGATAATTGAATTACTTTTAACAAACATGCTAGTAATAAGTAAAATTTACTACTACTTAGAAGAGTAATTGGTAATTGTAATTGAATTACTTTTTAAAAGTAATTGCAACAGCTCTGGTACCTAAGAAGTAAACCAAGTTATATTTACCGCTGGATAAGTTATGGTAGTTTTTTTAAGTATTTTAAACTAGGGCTCATACTAGATGTTTATAAAAATTTACCCAACAAGTTCGTAAAATGACACAACGCGACAACATCGCTTTCACTTTATGCAACGTTATGTTTACATCACGTGACCCTCGACCCTCAGCCACAACATAACATCCAGCAACGCGACGGCGAGGGACCGAGAGGAAGGAGGAATCAAATTATTCCACCCTCGCCCTATTTTGAGATCGAATTCGAGATTTACGGGGTCCCCAAGAACAGTCAATTAAATTCCTGTAGCGCTGCGCTGAAATCGGTCAATGCAGTTGTAAGAAATGTACAGTTGATTCAAAAAGGTAAAGATAGAAGAACTCTTGAAATCGTATTCCATTGTTATTTTTGACAGATTTGGTGTTTGACGCTAACATTTAGATCCAAACATTTTCACCTGATTTCTATTATACAGGTCCACAAAAAAAATAAGTGGGGCGTCGGACTAGAATTGTCTGGCGTATTTTTTTCCGCTGAACACGAATCTAAGGTCAAAATTGGGGGTTACATTTTTGATAAAATAAATAATAAAGGAGATATAATCAAAAATGTAATTTTGACAAAAAATTCAGTCCAAAGTAGGAAAAAAATATTTTTTTTATTAAGATGATTTTTGATTTTTTTAATAATAAATCATTTATTTTGTTCATTTGAATCCCAAATTAAAATTTGCAGAAAAAATCCTAAAATAATAAAAAAATCAAATTTTTTACCGGAGGTATACCTTAAAAAAACCCTGAAAATTAGGTTTTTTAATTATAACTCGAAAAATATTGCACCTAAACAAAAAGGTTATATAACTTAAATTAAAGGTCTTTTAAAAATACATTGTTTATGTCATATAAAGTTTCGTGTATTTTTTATAGTTCTTTAGACATTGACGTTTTAAATTTAAAAAAATCGTTATTATCTAAAATTACGACTTTTCTCGATTATTTTCTGTTTGACCCCAATTTTGACATACGGCACACACAACTTTTTTGTGAGGCCTGTGTTATCAGAGATTTTTAAACATGCAAAATCGGGTAGTTGTTTAGAATCGCGACTCCACCTATTTTTGGTGATAAAAAATCCAAAAATATAGATATTAAAATGTTTTTTTTTTCATTTTGTTTTATTTTATGGCGCAATTTACGAATATTTTAAGAAAAATAAAGAAATTATAATTTTTTCGGTGTTAATTTTTATTTTGAAGATGAAAAATGGGTATTTTTCAGGGTTTTCGTGAATAAAATGGATCCATTTAAGTTTAGCCATTTTTAGTAATTTGTTTCATATTCTACGTGTAAAGACAAATAATTAAAAAAGATAAAAATAAAAATATGATTTTTTGGATTAAAAAAAAATAATTAAGAAACTGACATTTTTTATTTTTATTTTTTTTTGTAAATTGTTCTATGTTCGGGTCGATAACTTAATTTTTCGATTTTTTATGGCAGAAAATAGGTGTAGCCGCGTTTCTAAACCCAAAATCGTTTTGCAAAGGCTTCTACCTTTTTTAAAACTTTTCTTAAGGGGCCCAACTAACGGATGTTTAGTTTTCAATTATTTGAGGAGATCACTCTATATATGGACGGTCAAATACCATTACACTTTTAGCTCGACACAAGCCCAATTTGCATAAGAATTATTAGTTTACAATACAGAAAACATTCTATCAAATGATTAATATATACTTTAAACTTTGTGGGTAGCTTCCTTTTGGCGAGTCCGACAAAGCTTCTCTCTACGACTTTTGTCGAAAATGCTGCTTTTTTTAATGTGTAATTTTAAAACACGTCGAATTCATGACTTATTGTCTTACCATTAATATATACTTCAATTACTGTATCTAAACTGGTTTGATGAGCTATTCGAAAAACATTTTGTCCGATAAAAATACTGCTGTAATCAGCTTGTCCGACGCCTCGAACATGTCAAATTTAGAGGGTTATGTTTTTCAATACATAAGGTCTGTTAATTATTCAGAAATATTTTACACTATTTTACAATTTTTCTTTTCACCTAGTCCTAAAATACACCTTCCCTAAGAACGCTTACTTAAAAAATTGTAAAATAACTAGAGTATAGTCTGTCTCAAAGTATACCGTGTTAGCTCTTGCCTTCATTTATGAATTATACCTGCCGACAGCAATAAAACTGCGGATCGATAGGTATTAGAGGACAGAATATTAGGGACGGACTTTAATAATATAAAGATTTATAATTTATTGTTTATTTAGGTAAGTATAATCTTAAAATTACATTAAGAAATTAAATATATGCAAAGTTTTAATAAATTTATAACTGCATTATCTACTACATAATTACATTTTTAATCTAAATATCTCAATCTAATTCTGTTTCACTATCAGAGTCATCATTGAGAATAATTACAATAGGATTTATGTTGTTTTGGATAGAAATGTAAGAGTCCTCAATTTTTATAATGTGCTGTACTGAATTTTTCCAGCTCTCAACTGGTATGTTAGTAATTACATTTTTTATCAAATTTATAACACTGGGACTTAAAGTAGGTGTAACATTTTCTGCTCTGATCTTTGATTTTACTTGGTTCCACAAATGCTCTATGGGGTTAAACATACAGTGATAAGCAGTAAGACAGTATGCCCAGCCTGTTCAGCCAAATTATCACAGACATATTGTTTTTTAATTGCATATGAATTTAGGATTTCCAAAAGTTGCGTTTTTTTGTAACTGAAATCAAAATAAATATCATTTTCCAACAAATATTTCTGGATTCCAGTTTTTGAACTTAATGAAGCTAGTGCTTTGTGTAGCAGACGGCTGTGGTGGCTTGCGTTATCCATGACAATAACACTGTTGTTTGGAATATTTTTTAAAAGATAATTTTGAAACCAGTTTTCAAAAAGTTCTGCACTTGTATCCTGATGATAATCCAAGCTAGAATCCTTAATATTCTTTGCAGACAACAGCAAGCAGTTTGGGACAAATCCGTCTTCTGAACCAGCGTGTATTATGGTAATGCGTTTTCCTTTATTTGAAGGTACTTTCGTCTGACAGTTTTGACTGGAATCAACCCATCCTTTAGATATTATGCCGTGTGTATCGAACCATGTTTCATCAAGGTAAATTATGGATCTGTTTTCTAACATATATCTTTTAATTTCTTAAAGGTAATTAAATCTCCAAGTGCGTAATCTGTGCGATTCCATTACTACTTGTCTTTTGTCTATTTTGCGGTATTTAAATCCCATTTTACAAACAACTATATGGAGGGTGGCACAGCTAATATTTATATTGGTTGCGTCTTAGTCTAGCTTCTTTTTCAGTTCATCCAAGGTAGGAATAACTCCGCTATCATAAAGACAATATATTTTCCTTCTTATTAGGTCCTGATCACTATTGTCTATACGGTGAGATTGAAAATTACTACGTTTTTTTCTTTTGTTCAATTCTTCACTAATAATAATATCCCTTATCGATGATATTGGAGTTTTTGTAAGTAGACAGGTTTCTTTTAAAGCTTTTTGTTTAATTAGACCTCTACTGATTAAAGTTTCATACACATTTTTCACAACCTGTTTTGCATCTAATGACGTAATGACAAATGATTTCGACGCGACATAGTTATATTCTCGTAAAACAACTTTTTCGAAACGCACTGTAAAAACGGTTATTTAACACTGCCACTAAAATATTAGCCAAAATATTTATATGCCTAATGGTTAATACTCAAGAAATACCTGTCCCACCCCTGCCCTTATGAACAGATGGGTTTACCCAATAACAATAAGTAATAAAATCGTTAAAGGTTTATTGGGGTATGGTTCGTCAAAAGCCATAACGATATACTTTGAGACAGACTATACACTATTTCTGAATAACAAACAGACCTATATAAAGTCCATTGCTGCGTTTTTACAGTCCGACTTTAAACCCTAAAACAATATTTTCAAATATTAGTATATTGATTTTAATTGAATTATTTCAGTTAATTCAACCCCAATGTTTAGTAATTAAAAGCACCCAAGTTGCCACCACAAGTAAACAAGGAGCACGTTTCTAGATGGTTTAAGTTTTAAGACAACACGGTGATAAATTATTTGAAAGCGGCATTCCAAAATTTTTGTTGTTACAAAGTCGAAACTGCTATATCTATAAACGATTCAAGGGGCGCCAAAATCTAATAACTTATTTTTATTTTTAGAAATATCGTAAACATATGGTGCTAGAAAGTAAATAAAACAAACCGAAGTTTTTCAATACCCCTTTTAATTTACATTTGGGCTTGTTATACATAATAATGAATAAAGGTACTTGCATGTAACATATAATATTCATAATCTATATAAATCTTAATAAATTAATAAAAATCATATTTTGTACAATCAATTTTTAACAATAAAAACAACAAAATAATATTCTAATAGCTAATATGGCGCTTAAAACTATAATCTACCTGAGTTAAGGGAAGTCAGATGTTCAGACTAATGGTGAGATCGGTCTGAACGTTTGTCGTCTTCTAAGAATAAAAAAAAGGTAATTTGTAAGCATAAAAACAATATTAATGGATTTTATTGCATATGGAAGTATCTGAGTTGTATATTACTGTACTAAAATATGTAAAGGGAGATTACTATAAAAAAAAGTGTTCAAGTGCATAAAAAATAACGTACACAACATGCTAGTCAAAGGTCGGTTCCAAGATCCTGCAGATGAAAACTTTTCTCAGAAAACGTGTTTTTTTTGTAATAAAATTGAATCTTTAATTGCTAACATTATTGCATTTGTTCAAAACCAGGTAAGAATAGTTTTAAATTTAACATGGCCAAAATTGTGACTTTTATGTTTTATTGAAAAAGTGTGGTTTCAGCTATTTTATTCACTAGATTTCATTAAAAAAATCCCCCTAGCCACACCATTAGCACTTTTAACTTATAGTTTACATAATTCAAGAATATTTTTTTTTTAGTTTTGTTTATAGTACCTTTTATATGAAACAACCAGAAATAACTGGAGGAGTGTAGCGAGATAAGGGCAGGCAAATTAAACCACTATTGTATATTTTTCCCAACGTTTCGTGGCTGGATTCCCACTTTATCCTGGGTCTATAATTAGAAAAAGACACATTACAAGACTGTGTGATATGAACCTAATATCTTTGACATCAAAAAGCACTAAAACATATTATGATGCCTCATAATATGTTTTAGTGCTCTAAAGGTCGGAAGAATAACCCCAAGCCACCCATATCCATGAATATCAGCAATTAAAAGATTTTTTTAATTATTTTTTTATTATTTTCGGACAGACCACGAAGGCTTGAAGCCTAAATATGTACTAACGTACCGTGGGTGTCTTAAGTGTTGTAAGAGGGACTTTATTAACACGTGACTTACTTATGTAAGACACTGTAAAAAAGGAAAAACAAACAAAGTGGGGAATTCGAGGCCTCTCAAGTTGGAATGTAAAGGGATGCATAAGAATGGCACTACGTGTTGCTCTGTTGGAAACTGCCGGAGAAAAAATTATACTGGGTAATTCTTCGATGCAGAAGCCATGAAAATAGCTTTAAAGGAGCAACAGATCCTGTTGATGGGATATCATTAATAAGGCGAACAGCTCCTTTTTGAATGAAATCAAGAACGTTAAAAGTTGTGGGAAACGCCATTCTTAGGCATGAAAACAAAATTCTAAAAGGATATATAAATATATATATATATATATATATATATATATATATATATATAAAATATATATATATATATATATATATATATATAGAGACTTATAGATATACTGTATTTATGCCGATTAAGGTTATTCTCGAAAGTACCGTCCACAAGGGTAAATTATTCTTCGTTCTGAACAAGACCGCTTATAAGGAAAGGATAAGTACCGAAGGGCTTTTTACGCGACAGCAAACATGACTGTCTTTTTAAGACATTAAAGTGGACAAGATTTTGGCGCCTTGAAAAAATATTAAATATAGGGAGCCGTGGAAGAGATAACTACATTACCCTGCGTTAGTTTTTCAAATCAGGTTTGAAAAACTGAATATTAGGGTAAAAGGTTCTATCGTCAGCAGAACAATCGTGAAATAATGAAAATTATTGATATGAAGAAGAAATAAAATTGGTGGTAGAGTACCCCAGCATTAACGTGGTGAAAAAACTGATATACGTCGATTAGAAAGGAAACTGGAGGGTCCATGAAGAGCTAGAAACAACGTTTATTTTAAAGACATTGGGAAGATAGTTTATTAAGGAGCGCATCATACAAGACATAAACATAACATGTGTAAATGATATATAATAAGTGTTTGGCTAGGTTAACTTTAAATTTTTTTATATATGTGTTAACAGCAGAAAAAACGGCGAATACTAAACAAAAATTTATTTAAAAAAAGAGCAAGCAATCACCCTTTACATTAATTTGATTACCAAGAGTAAACAATATTCATATAGGTAGTTGTCAGACTTATACGGAAATATCACTATTATTCTAAGCGTATCATAATAAAATATTACAAACTTAAAATACAACAAACACTAAGCTTAATAATTTAACAATATGACATTATCCCTATTAAATTTATTTTTAAATAAAGTTTTTTTGATTACCATTTTCATATTTTTGTTAGTTCATACAGGTACCAAAAACCAATTTTACCATAGAAAAACTAAGTAGGTAGTAATTGTTATCTGTGTAAACTTTTAATTATGTAACGTATCTTAAAAAGCTTAAATGAACAAAAATTTTATCTTTAAAAAAATTACCTGCACCAAATTTTGTTAATCAAAAAAATTTTTTTGATCGTTTCCTAACATTGTGGACACACTGTATATCAAAATGCATTATACAATTTATTATTCTGCTTGTTACACCAAACATTTTTTTTCAGAGGTTTTGTTCAACATGTATACAGCTCGCACCAAAAGTACTAATTAGGGCTAAATAAAAAAAGGGTTAAACTAATTTTAGGAAATCTTGAAACATATTAAATCCGAAACCTTAACTTCGATGTAATTCGTCCCAATATTAAATTTTTGTTTATATATTTGTAAATTAGTTTCAGTACTCACTGTACACATTTAAACAAAAATGTATTGTTTTAGAGCTATTCTACCTCTACATCTCATACTTTACACTAGATAATACCAAAACGTATAAAAATTTAAAAATGTCTATAAAAGTACTAATTTGATGTTCCCAAAACATGTACTTATAAGACTAGTTATACACCACACTATATCACTAACTCTGACGATATAAAGGTCTTAATAAAATAGGCATCTTTAGGATACGATGAATATGAAGCACACACCAATATATACGAGTATTTTTTAACATTCTACATAACATTATGTTCTTTTCCTTTTTCTTATTTTTACTATTGAATTAAGGTTTTCCAAACAACATACAAGTACAAAATGCTACAAAGTCCCATGCGCAAAAAATATCAATTAGATAAAGCCTAATTTTTTAACATATATATCGATTTCAATTATTCACTTATTTATAAAAAGCAAGTTACTTTGATAACACCGTGTTAAATGCCTTTATAGTAATAAATATTACAGGGGTAGGTGGAAAATAATGACCCTATTTTCCAAAAATTAATTTTTATAATATGCCTAAAAATCAGTATCAACTGTTTTCGAGAGCATAAATCACCAAGGTGTTTTAGCTTAAAATAACTTCTAAAAACTTTTTCAAACAATAAAAACGTGGCAAATGTGTCAACTTTTTAAAGAGATAAACTGTATAAAAATGCAAAAATAATAAAAATTAAAATCATTTTATTTTAATTTTTAAAATAAAAGATACTATGATTTTTTTCAGTGTATAACATCGTGTCACAAATAAAATCTAGTTGTTTCATTTCGTATAATGAGTACATTTAATATGTTAGAAAATAAAAAGGATAGTAAGTTGATTTACATTAAGATTACAGTTGTTTTTACCTAATACAAAAACGCGTTTATCAAAGAAAACTTCTCTAAAAAGCGAAATAAAAGAAAGCGTTCTATTACTATTAAATAAAGAAGCGTGTGCCCTCGTTTAGTTAAATAATAATGCTTGGTTACCTTTGCTTTTTGCGATAACTTTAAAAATCAATAAAATAGATTCTTACGCTTTAAAAATAATAAATGCTCCCATTTTAACAAATAAAACCATTTCAAAAACTTTTATATAATTCAGAAAACTTAAAAACTTCAAATTGTAAGTATTGTTAATATTTTAATTTTTTTCACGCCTTAGAAATGAGGACATTTTTTTACGGAAGTAATTATAGATGCAATTGAATATCCAAATAACATTTTCCGATATAGGAGAAGTAATTTTTTTTTCAAAATTAATATAAATTCCGCATATCAAAAACTTATATTTGTGGCCGGACCTTCGTGGACTTTCCTAAAGTTAAAAAAAGGCGTTAATTCAATTATTTTCTGTAGAAGGTATTTTTTTATAAGCAGAGTGGCCATTTTTTAGGCTTAATAAATTCATCTCTTGCAGACAAACGCAGATACAAATTTAAGTTCAAACACAATAAGATACACTAAGTGTCGATGGTATCATAAACAAAGCAATAAACAACAAGAAGCTTTAATTTTAACAAAACCTTAGCGTAGTCAAGCTTTTCTTTACTTCTTTATGTCAAATAAAGATAAAAGCAAGTTGCGCCAGGTAGATGAATAGGAATTAAGGTAACATGCACATAACATAAAAAAATTCTCTCCAAGAAAAAGGAAAGAACAAAATAGCTTTTACTTCTAAAATAGTAGATCAGACAATAAATTAGTTGATGACGTTGATAGTTTAAAAATTAGACAAAGCCTTATTTGTTTTTGGTTAAATGCACCAGGTGGCAAGTGGTGTTTTTGTTGGAAACCGTTTGTAAAGATAAATATAAGAAGAATAAAGATATGACTCCTCTAGAAAGGTCCGGAACATTGGTTTAATAAACAAAATGTAAAAAATCGAATAAAACATATTTTTTCCACTTTAATCGCTTATAACTGTGTAAATTTTGGTCGTAAAAAAAAAGGTAGTAAAAAAAAGTATCTTTTTTAAATTTTCTAGAGACAGGATTGGTTATAAAACGCAAAATGCATTACGATTGTAGCAGACAAAGCAATAAACAAAAAAAGCAGAGAAAACGTAGATTGTTGCGTGATTTTTTTGGATTCTCCTATATTTTTGTAAGGAGCTCCATATTCGGCCAAAAAGTATATAATAAATTGCGTTAAGTTCGGTTTAACAGTTTTTGCAAAATAATTTTACAATCCAATTTCGTATATTTTTTATATCGTTTTTATGCGTAGTTAAATAATTTTTATTGCCCTTACGTACATTTTAAAAACAATATATTCAGTTATCTGGCAACAATTTGGTTAATGATAATGAAAATAAATTAATTAAGTTAAAAAAGTTTTACGACATCTTTTTGCAAGATTTTCTATTCGCAACTTAACAGTTATATGACGCTATGCACAAAAGAGCTAAATAAAAGGCTTAAGGTAGTTCTCAGGTAATTTTTACCCGTTTAAAACAGGAAAAGTCTTAAATCGAACGCTGTAGAATAACACCATCGTCAGGTTTTAACGGGTATATGAGGCCGTGACGTATCGGTGTTGTTCTTACAGCGTTCGATCTCTACCTGAATCGTTCGTCTCTGGTGTATATCGAGCCATACGAACTGCTATTTCCAAGATAGGATTAACGTTTTTCAAATTTTGTTTTCGCAGAAAGATAGACTTTTAAATGATTCAGAATCTGGTTTTAGTAAAATTCTTTTAGAAAAAAGGTGACATTAAAAATGTATGCTTTTTTAAACTAAGTCAGTTTCTAAATCATTAGGTTACATCTCGTCCAAAAAAGGGCTTTTTCCTTTAGGGTTGATGATAACAATTCAGTCATTTGGGTCAGAAATAAACTTTTCATTGAACCTGTTGTAGGCCTGAAAGTATCGCGGGCAAATTGTAGAAAAATTTATTTAAGGGATAAAACATATTATATGTTGAATTGTTTGTGTGGATCTAATAACATTAAGGTACATATATATGAATCTTATTAGTATCTGTAAGACAAAAATATTTTGGTTCCAACTTTTCCGCCCTTAAAATTTGCCACACTAGGCTCCAGCCTGCTCAGTCTGCTGGTAAATCTGACACTGCCATGGCATAAATTTTATTTGACTGAGGTCGTCAGAGAAATTTAAGGGTTCAAGAAATGCTACAATTTTTTGCCTTGTTTTTTGTTAATTGCTATTTTGCAACAAACGCAATATATTGTGCGATTTCTAACTAATTCCGGTTTGTAGGAAATTTAGTTACGAAACTTTTGTCAGACGATTAAATAAAAACTTTTTGAAACAAAATTGTAGGGAAATATTTCCCTACAATTTTTTTCTACGACCAACAATTAGTTATGAGCAATTTAAATAATTAAGATTTTTTTTGGTATTTTCTTTACATTTTATTTATTTAACAAATTCTGGACCATTTTGAGATGAAGCATATCTCGATTTCTGTTAAATACATCTTTCTGAAGAGTTTCCAGCAAAGCCATGCCTGCCACCTCGTACATCTAACATCACTTATTTTTTTACAGATAAGGCTTGGTCTGAATGTGCTAGGACTATGCTTAAATATAAGGATCATTAAACCATTCCTTAATTATTGGTAATTTTAAATATCCTAAATATTGTATATAATATATAATATTGTAAATTATTGTATTGACATATAATTTAAAATTGATTAGATAGGATATGAATAGGTAAATGGTATTATTGGTATATGAGCGTTAAATACTTTTGAGCAATGGCGGTGTTTTTTTCGAATTTACAAACAATTTTTCAGTTAACAAAAACCAGCTATAAAATAATCTTTGCAATGATTTCATGTACTTTTTTATTGTTCATATTTATATTAAATAATTTGAAGATTGAATTAAACAAAACTTTGCTAGTTAATATAGTCCCATATGATAATCCTGGTCTAAAACCCCTTCTGTTTTTTATTTGATACTGTTAGATACTTCATACATTTTTAGTTTATTTGATAAAATAATGTTAGGATTATTTAATAGCATATTTTAAAAAAATTACCTTAGTTTTTATTCCACTTCTGACACCCAATGGTCCAATTTTTTGGTGTAAAAATGTAAGTCATCAGTTTTGGTAATTTCAAAAACTAATATTTTTCGGTCAAAGACAGTAACAAGGCTGACGGACCTGAGAAAAATGGGTTAATCATCTAAAACCCGGCACTTATGTTTAATTATTATTGGTTTAGTTACTGGTTTAAATAAACTGAAAGTACCTTTAAACAAATATTTTAAACATAAAATAATTGCAAAGACTGGCTAGTAATATAAATGGCTATATAAATTTACATCAGCATACCGAGTATCGAAGTAAATGTTGATCCGGAAAGAGGTATTAGATTTGAAAAGACTGCCTGTTTTTTCGTTTATTATATGACATATTTTATTTCAAGAGATGGACATAACATAATCAATAACGAATTAGTAATGTACCTTCTTTCACAAAAATACAAAAAGTAGATTATACAAAAGTTCATAAAATTAAAACAAAACTTGGCGACATGTGCAGGTTTAAATACCCTTTAAGGGGGGAGGTTAAAAAATCGATATTTTTGGTCGTTTCTTAAAGCTAAACATCCCAAGAATATTCTCCCAAAATTAAAAATATTAAAACTTTGAACGCGTTTATCTAGAAACTACTTTTTAAATGACCGTGATAACTGTCATTTAAAAAGTACATTACCGATTAATTTCAAACTTGGAACACATTCCACGTAATTCCCCCCCCCCCGCCGTTCCGTTTTGGATTTTTTTTTATTTACTTTAAAGGGGCTTTTTATCCCTAAAATGTTGAAAGTTATTGTAAAAATTTGCAGTTTTCACTTTAAATGACCAAAAATTTTAAAATAAAGAAAAAATAATTATAACACGTTGGGGAATGGTTTTTTAAATAAGTATATTCATATCTATTTTTTTTAAGACTTTGTAAATAAGACTTTGATAAGCCGTTATTTTTTTTCTGCTAAAAGCCATATTGATGAATTTTAAAAAATTAAAAAGTCAATTTTACCTTTTTAATTATGCATTACACATAGGCAAAAAACGTAATAAGGCGAATAAATATTCAAAATTATATTTATATTTAGAAGTTAAATAAAGGCAGACTCGCATGTAAAGTTGAACCACCTCTATTCATTAAAAAAAAACTATTATGACGTCCATAAAAAAGAAATTTATGATGGTTTTACTAAACCAAAACAAACTCACTTTGCAATTAGTTTTATGTATTTATTATATTATGTATATAAAAAATGTTTTTACAGGCTTTAAAAAATATTTAGAAGAAAATAACATCTTTTCAAAAATCCAGCCCTTATTTTTTCTAACATATAAAATCCGATGAGGCTAAGCCCGTCATGAGATTTCCAAACTGTAAATTTGCTTATTTACCGCCCTTACCTGATAATTATCACTGATTTGGAGACACATTATAATGTTTACTTGATCTTGGGTTGTATTCCAAAATTCCTAGACTTGCTATTTGTGAGCATGGTTCTTTTTATCATTAAGATTTAGAAGTCGTATAAATTATGGAAATTTACCAAATGCATGCATTTTGGGACGTGGTCTTGAATGGTTATTAATAAAAATGTACTCAATTAATCAAGTGGCAGTTTTCAAATCTAGGACATCTTTTAAACTAACACATTTTTACATTCTTTTAAATAATTTTCTTTAAATAAAAATTGAAATAAACTATACAGTGATTTAACTGTATTAATAAAGACCGTATTCCAAATTTATCGGAAATTCTAGTTGTGACTTTTTATTGCAGGACCTCAAGTCGGGTACTACGTAGAAATTCGGAAAATGCTTCCTATTTTAGAATACGGTCCCTACGTAATTATCTAAAAAAAATCTGCTCAATGGTTATATAGTTAACATACCCATGTATAAATAAACACAATGTTCTGACATGAATCTCTAAGATATGTGTTATAAAAATATTGCGAATTGTTGGTTTCTAGTATACGTATGTGCATTCTACTACATAATATTGATATGAAAGGGGTAAAAAATATTTTTATTTGTAAGTATAGAAGATTAGACTCGAGATACGTTTTTCCTATAAATTTTATTGTACCTTGTAAAATAGGTATATTTTACTTCTAGAGTAAAATCACTTATTATCTATTTGTTGTTAACCAGTATGCAATTAATAAAATAAGCGTTAAACAAAAATTAAAATTCTAAAAAAAATATCGCTAAAATTTTCTGTCCTACGCTGTTTATTCTTTTGCAGCAAATCATGAATGAATCAATTTTCTCAATAAGAAATGTGATGCTTGATTTAATTATATAAATTATTTTCATAAGAACTTTTAAGAGAGTAAAGCCATAATGAAAAAAAAAACAAGGTGTGTGCAATAGCGTGGCCAAAATTCATACTCCTACTGCGCCGATCCAAATCCGCCATGTTGTGCTTTGTTTACATTAAGTTAACCCATTTTTATTGCAGCAATTTTTCAAGTAATCGAAGTTAATGTAAAATGTATTGGAAAATGCCGGGTTGTAGTGCAAAAAATGGTATTTATATAGAAGTGGAGCTTCACTGTTTTTTTGCCATAAAAAATCAAAAAATGAAGATACTTACAATTTTTTTTAATATTCTACTGGCCAGTTGGTTAAACCAGTGCCATAAAACCTAATTAAAAAAATTTGTAATAATATTCTACTTGTGATAGGATTTATAAAAAAAATTGTTTGAAACTTCAGAAACAATAGTTTTGTTTGGTTTTGTCGTGTGTGAAAAGTCGAACAATCAATTTTTTTTACTTTGACTGAAGATTTGAAGGTCATGCATTAATTTTTCATGATATTTTTTTTTTTCTTGTTGTGCATCAATTTTAAAATTTTTCAAATCTTTTTTCAAAAAAAAAAAAAAATTAAACGAAAAAATTACATTTTTTAAAAAGTTCTGGATAGTTTTTCTTTTTATATTGTTTTACTCGTCATCGGTTTTTAAAGTTTTGATTTTTTAAAAATTGTTAAAATCGTAAAAATCGAGTTATCAAATTTCTTTTAATTCTTCGTCTTTTGATGCGCAGCAAGAAAAAAAATATAAGTATTGTGAAATACTATTGGATGACCTTCAAATTTACGGTCAAAAGTCAAAATTTGGAATTATTGAATTTTCAATTGCAGAAATCGTTATCAATCGGTTATTTTTCGATCATAAAACATTTTTTATCATTAATCCGATAAAAAGTAGAATAACATTTTAAAAAAACTCTCCGATATGTCAATTTTCGATTTTTTATGGTCAAAAAACAGTGGAGCCCCATTTTTATACAGGGTGTTACAGAATGTTGTGAGGAAAATTTTAGGGGAGATTCTACATCTAAAAATATGAAAAAAAATCATATAAACATGGGTCTGGAAATGCTTCGATTTTATGATACGGGTGTTTAAAGTTTTTCGTCTTTTAAAGTTTATTTCACATTTTTCGAAAGTCCGTGGAGATATTGAGATGAGTTTTGGTACACGCAAATGTATCATTATAGGTCATATTTATATGTACAAAATTGTTTTCTAAGGCACTTGCATCAGTGGCGTTCGTTCCGGTAAGTTCTTATTTTCAGCAAAAAACTGTACGCCACTGGTTTTCGCAAAAATTTGTATTGCTTTCTTAAAGCCAGTTTAATTCTGCTTAAAAAGTACTTCTTGGACTTTTTTGTTCTGACTCACCGTTTTCAAAATAAAAATCAATTTATTAATCCCTATAATCTGTTTTCGGAATCGTAATTAAAAAATAATAATGTATCTAGTTGGTATTTTCTGTAAACGTCAATTTCAATTTCACTTGAATTTATTGTCAAAGAAAAATGAATGACATAAAGTACCTAGCGATTTGAATTTGGGTTGTTTCAGTTAATTTGTAATATGTTCTTTAGCAAATAAAAACTTGGCAGATAGTGTACTTTTATTTTTATTTCGAAAACGGTGAGTCAGAACGAAAAAGGCCAAGAGGTACTTTTTAAGCAGAATTAGACTGGCTTTAAGAAAGCACCACTAATTCTTATAAAACCAGTGGCGTACAGTTTTCTTGGTTAAAAATAAGGACTTACCGACACGAACGCCACTGATGTAAGTGCCTTAGAAAACAATTTGGTACATGTGAATGTAACCTATAATTATACATTTGCGTGTACCAAAACTCATTTCAATATCTCCACGGGTTTTCGAGAAATGTTAAATAGACTATAAAAGACAAAAAACTTTAAACACCCCGTATCATAAAAACGAAGCATTTCCGGACCCATGTTTATATGAACCTTTTTTCATATTTCTAGATGTAGAATCTTCTCTTAAATTTTCCTCACAACATACTGTACCACCCTGTATAATTACCCTAAAAAATTGCCATAACTGAAGTAAAAAAAAACAAAAAATTGAACTTACAGTCTTTTGGTATACGAACTAAAAGACGAAAGAGCTAAGCAATGGATTGATTTCTATAAGCGTGAAATTTATGTCAAAGTATTGTTTTGCATTCAATAAAATTACACGGAAATCTTTCAATCATCCTAAGATTAGGCAATTGCATTTGTCATGATTTTTCATAAATGTTTCAGCAAGAGTCTGTTCAGTACATTTTAAACCTGAGTGTGAGCACTTAACGCCTATTGGGTTTAAACCCTTCATACGGCTTAATTATAATAAATTATAACTAAACTATATTAAACCCTTATTTATTCGTGTTTAATTGATTTATATCAGTTGAATTTTCGTGCCCCAAAATGGCGGATATGGATCAGAAACATGAATCGCTGTTTAAGAAAGCTGCGTAGTCACACACCTTATTGCCATACATCATGAACAAAGCATACAGTAGAATTAAAAATAAATGTCAAGAATTTCCAGTCTTATTTGGTTGGTCATGCCACATGTCTATGGTATTGTCATTCTGTAGAAAAGTAAATCGCAAATGAAGAGCACAGGGGAAAAACAGGGAATGTCACAAAATATCAAAACTTGAGTTAGCATCTCCATCTACTAGAGAAACATTATATTTTATAATAAAGACATCTCCTTTAGAAGAACACGGCACAGTCCGTTAGTGGCCACGACTAAAATATAAGACACAGGGTAAAAACAAGAAATTTCCATCGGGAAAATTATAAGAACAAGAAATACCGATGTAAATTAATGGGGTAATTGTCTCTAAAGGTGCCTTCTCTCCGATTTTGATCAAATTTGGTATGCGGGGTTTTTTTGGGGCGCTGATTACGAATCTGAAAAAATATTTTTTGGCAACGTTTCGTTTTTGAGATATTCATCATTAAAGTTGAAAATCAAACTAACCTCATTTTCACTATATTCCCCCTTCTATTTGTACACAATTCTTGATTTTTACACTAAAATGGCACACAATATTTTATAAACACCTTTTAAAACCTTGTATTTTTATTTATTTTACCATTTTGGCTTATAAAATTCCTAGTGTATACATGGTTGCAACCACATTGCGGCGTGTGGAAGTGGGTGTTTGCAATTAAATGGAAAAAAGTGTATGATAAATAAAAAATCAAGTTTTTAAAAGGTGTTTGTAAAATATTGTGTGCCAATTTAGTCACAAAAATCCTGAATTTTGTGCAAAAAGAAGGAGGAATAGTGTAAATAAAAAACAAAAAACCCCCGTATACCAAATTTGGTCAAAATCGAAGAGGAGGCAACTTTCAAGACAATTAGCATTCATGGTTCTAATTTTACTAAATTTAAAGATCAGCAAGCCTTAAGAGTGTTCTGCTTTGAGAACGTCTAGAACTATTATGATAAGGTACCTAATGCCGCTAAGAGAAACGACAAAAAAATAACAGTAAAATTGCCAAGATAAGTTTTTTTTTTGGTAATTTAGTACTGTTGCTTATAGAATACTACTTTTAGGTCTAAAATCAACATGGAACAAAACAAACTTAATGCTACGACTATGATAGCCGACCTCGTAAATTTGGACATTTTTACTTTGGAAATTGAGTTTTTTTTTGACACATTTTTTGACATTCCTCATTTTGCTGTTTTTTTAGTTTTTTTGTGTATTGTTTTTATAAAAATGTACTCTTGAATACAATGTTTTTAAATATGCTGATGATTAATAAACAAAATTTGACATATTTCAACCATTTCATTTACAAGTTAAAGAATCTTGAAAGTTCCAAAATTTAAAATCGATATTTTTCGTAATTACTATTTTGTGACATTCCGTCTTTTTTCCCTGTGGTCTTCAAAAATTTCCCACTACTAAGTTTCTACCGGTTGCCACAAACACAGTGGTAGTTTAACTTGTGTTTTCAATAACAATAAAAGTATTTGTGTATTAGTTTAAATGTCTTTAGAACCAGTCAATTTCTTTGGCAGTAATATTACATAAAGTTTTCTATACATCCATGTTCAATATTAAATGTATACTACATGTACGTAGGTTTCATTTTATAAGCCCTTTTCCAGATTTCACATAAGCACACAGTAGAATGAAATCTATAAAAAATAGCTAGTGGCATTGAGACGTGTGTTATTATAGTCCACGCCCACAAACCGTAGAAGTGTAACTGGATAGGGTGAGATTCCGCTCTGGATTTTTCCAGGGTATTTATAGCCCACATAGCCAGATTGGTGACTAGTAAAAACGTAACGATTTCTCTTCCAGGTTTTTTTCTGATTTGATCGGGAGTTGAGCAAGTTCGCCTAGAGGCATCCAGTATAAAAATAGTTTGACATGTGGTTTGTAGAAGAGAAGCTACAGCCGTGACCAATACCAAAACAGTATTCTTTTGAACGGTAAATTGACCTCCGATTATTGTAAAAGTGCTGTAAATATACATTCCCGTTTGAGCACCGACTAAAAGTATATTATCTAACTGCAAGTTTTTCGTTCCGTCGTATTTAAGTTGGCGAACTTGCCACATACCAATGGCAGACGCTAAAGTTGTCATTCCGTACAAAACCAACTCGCAAATATTACCTCTATAACAGCGAGTCCACAAACTCTGATCTCGAAATTAAAACAAAGAACAATATTAGAGATATAATTGTCAAGACTAAAAATAAAATGCCTACAAACAAACCTTTGTGAGCTCGGGCGCAATCTACGGAATAATGATGGGGACCTTTTTTATAAGCGTTTAGGTCTGCTTTTGTTTTTAAGGCTTGACTTCCGCTAACCGGGAGTTTCGAAATACTTCTCCACATGACATAGAGTATAGCAGCGCAAATTAGGCTATATTCGATTGTGCACGGAACAAAACGGCGAGGCGTCTTGAACTAAGGACCCTATTATGTTCGTTCGTCGACACTCGTAGAGGTGATGAGGACCCTTAAGACCCCTTGCTACTATATGATGGCCGTGTGCTTCTGGGGGATGTTCTGTAGTCAGTATTGGAAGACTAAAATTTAAAGATATTCAATATAATAATATTAACTGTTTAAAATAATGTTCAGGTAACATTTTATTAGTAACTACAATATAGGGTATAACATAAAGGTTGGGAATAAATTAAACAGTGGATTTCTTGGTAAAAATTTCAAAAAAATCATATTTAGTTTTGCTCTACGAATATTATTTTTTATGCTCCTAAATCTTATTTATTGAACAAAGTACACTACAGAACAAAATGTTCTAAATGGTACACAATAACTAAAACTAATGCTAACCTAATATTTAGAAAAAAAATATATGTATATATAACATAAATAGAATAAAACTAACAATATTACATTGCAAATGAAAATGACTAATAGTTTCATTTAAAACAACAGGAATTAAACAAAGTAAATAAACCAACAAAACAAAATACAAAGATGCTAATAAACGATCTATGGTAATATCTCTTTTCATATTTAAAATTAGTAAAGTAAACAAATCAACGTTATGAAAATTATTATAATTTCTTAACAACCTATCCACGAAAGGTAATCCATAATTGTGGGATGTGACCCATGAAAATTGCCTTGTACGAGTGCTTTTTGCGGAACTCTTAAATTTATTTGATAAAAGTGTGCCTGCCCGCATGACTTTATATAAAAAAACCCAAAGAATTTTCGCGGCGCTTTTTGAGACTCTCAATTCCAAAATAATAAACGGATGGAATAATTTTTTGGGAACGGTTTGCACTCGTTCTAGGCGATCAGTATACTTAAGGAGACCAATCACAGAGTTATCCCAATATACTCACAATGTAAAATTAAGGACTTTAATCGCTTGAATATCGAGACAAAGGCCCAGATAAAGGTACAATTACGTCTTTGAAGCCTTAATAACTTGTCAATTTATTAAATTACTTCGTATCAAATGCTCCCAAATCGTTAAAAGTTTTGACTGTTTCTAGTACCGTACTTTCTTCGATAATCAAATTCAATTGGATTCTGACATCTGAAAAACATCTAACCTTACATTTATGGTGTTTAAATTTAAAAGTACTTTACACCACATTAAGTCTTTTTGCATAAGCACAGTCTTCCATCGTTTCTACTACTGTGTAAAATTTAATCTCCCTATAGTAAACTTTCATTTTGAACGTTATACAACATCATTAATAAAAATTAAAATAAAACTGGTCCTAAATAGAACATTGTGGCACACCCGACTGACTCTGACTGACTCTTCTTTTAAATTTAAATTAAAAAATCGTTATAGTGTAATAACTTCCTTTAGAAAAGGAACGAATTTAGCTGGACCTTAATTTATAGTGCCTTAATAAAAGGAAAAAAATGCAAGAAAACCCCCAGGAAGTATGTCATAAAATATAAACTACGAGATGATGATACCGTTCTTTGACGTTTCCGCTTAAATAAGCAATGCTGCCAGATGTTTTCTAATAATTTGCTATTTGAAGGTTTTTTTTCGTTTAACAGAAATTTTTTATAAAAAAATTTAAACCCGAACTCATAAATAACAACTTGGAAACTATTCCTCTTCTGGTTGGTTTCTGGTTAGTTCTGGTCCTTATAGTGTAATAAACTTTGCACGCTGGAAGATGGAACGAAATCTTAGCTGGACGTTAATTTAATAGTGCCCTAATAAAAGTAAAAAAATACTTCGTAGTTTAATCAGTGGCGGGCGTAAGGATATTAGCGTAGGGTTTAAAAAAATGTGTTACGCCACTGGTATTTTTAATCATTCCTTCTTAATTCTATTTTTTTAACTAAAATTGTCTTTTGAGTTTTCATTATATCTTTTGTGATTTTTTCGTATTAAAGTATTTTGTAAATACCAAATTTCTCTATTGTATTTAAAAACATTAACTTAATTGTAAAAAAAGAACATTATCGGGTATGTTTTGGTTTATTTTTAAAAACTTGTCATGGAGATATTTAAAAAAAGGCTCTTTAAAGTTTTGAATAAAATACTACTAAACATTAAAAATTTTAAAATTTAAAAACTTAAAGAAAATTTTAAATTAAAAAAAAATTTTTCAACAACAAAAAAAATTTTAGGTTTTTAAAAATTGCCCCCCTCATTTGGAAAAAATTTGTTCGGGGTTTTTTTGGGGTTTTTTACAAAACTAAAAAAAATTTTTTCCCGGGAACTTTGTTTTTAGATATTCATTCCAAAATTGAAAATCATAATAACTTTTTCCTATATTTTCTTTCTGTCAAATTCTTGATTTTTACACTAAAGTGGACACAATATTTTACAAACCCTTTTAAAACCTTTTTTTTTATTTTACACCCTTTTCCTTTAAATTGCGCTTTCAAGTTCAAAGCAGGACCAAATTTTCTTCAAGATCCCTAGTGGTGCGGTTGCGCCCTTGCGGCATGTAAAAGTAAATTTTAAAAAAAAGGTTAAAATATATAAAAAAATTTTTAAAATGTTTGTGAATTTGGTGCCAATTTTGTGTAAAAATCAAAATTCTGGGCAAAAGGAGGATATGTAAATAAGGTTAGTTTATTTTCAAATTAATGAATATTTAAAAAACCCAAAAGTTGCCAAAAATATTTTTCAGTTAATCAACCAAAAACCTTATTAAATTTTTTTAAATCGGAGAAGGATTTAGGTTACCATAGTTTTTGTTGTTGAATAATTATTTTTATTTATAATTTTTAGGGTTTTGTTTGTAAATTATTAGTACATATATATCGTTAATTGATTAGTATTTTTTTAAAACTTTTTTAATTTTTTTAGATTTTTTTTTAAATGTTTTCTACATTTTCTCATATCCAATGGAAAATTGTATTTACAAAATATTTAGTTACGGAAAAATGAAAGAGATACAAAGAAAATTCAGAAGGAAAATTTTGTTTAAAAAAAAAATCAATTAAAAAATTGAAAAAAAACTTACCAGTGTCGTGCCACTTAAAAACCCTTACGGTAATATCCGAAATCACGAGTAACTACATGTTTTCGTTTATTTACTATGTATTACAAAATTAACTTAAATAAAATTTTGACTATTATCTTCTCGCGTTCAAAAGTTTTTATACTAAATCGATTTTAAAATTTTTAACACCTTGTAATTTAGAAACAAATATACTAAGTGACAAAAACCCGAACACCCAGTTTAAATATTTTATTTTAAAAAAAATTTGTATAGGTATTAATAACATAATAAGTAAATGATTAAAATATTGCATTGCTTAAAGCCTTTTACCTTTAATAATGTGTGGATGACCCCGGTGATTACGATTCTCAACGCATCTAAGGCTCTTCTGATTAGGTGGTTCATATCCTTGTGGTATCTCATTCCAGGAAATCACCAACTCCTCAAAGTGCTCCTAAGTCTGAGGAGGACGTTGAAATTAAGCAATCCCCTACCATCTATCCACGTCTTCAATTTGGGTAAGTCGAATCTTGGGGGCCAGGTAAAAATTGACTATTATTTAAAAAGTCCATTTGCCCTCTTTGTTGGCATTATCTTGTTGGAAAGTTGGTTGGGGGGGTTCAAGATAGGGAAAAAAGGGGTTCTAGAATTTCTTGGTTAAACCCTGCCATCATTACCCTATAAAGTTAGAGGTGCCCGGGAAACCCATAAGCCTGCAAAACCCAAAACTCCAACAGTGTTGAACATGTCTTTTAAAAAAACTGGTCTCGTCAGCCTAAAAAAATGGACTCGTACTAAAGAAATCTTTTCCTTTTCGTCCCAGGTATTCTCCACCACTAAGGCGTTGTGGTGCTGGATTAAAGGGGGGCCTATTGGTCGGAAAAAAAAACAGGAAAACTTCTCATTCGTCGTAAACAGTTCGCATCCAAGGGGTCTTCCATGTTCTAAAAACCAATTCTTTGCAAGGGGCCCCGGTAGTGGAGGAACGGTCCCTTAAACCAATAATTTTACGACGATTTTCCCGGTCTGTGTTTACGGCGGGGTCCAGTGCCCTTGCTCTTGGTACGGCCTTCTTGAAGCCATGCCTGACAACACCTAAACCACACTTCTTTGCACTCTAACTGCAATTTCCCAAAAGAAAGTTCCCGCTTCCCGAGTCCCACTATGGCCCCTCCAAACTACTAAGTTGACGAAATCGTACAGGTCTCCGGTCATCGTAACCAATCGTAAAGAATGTCAAGAACAAAATCCACCCAATTTGGATCTTTACTGCGGCTGCAATATTATTTTAGATTGTTTTGAATTTTAAAAAAACAGTATAAAAACCGAAATCTCAGACTGATAAGGCTCAAATTCCATCAATTGTTATTTTCAGTAAGATAAATAAATTCACCAAATTTTATTAAATAAAACCATTTAAACTGGGTGTTGGATTTCTATGTCACTTTTATATTTGTAGAGCAAGAAAAATTACAAAAACATACATACAAATAATAAAAAATTATTATGGCATGTTAAATTTATTCCTAACCCTTTTTGTTTCCCCCTGTATACATTTTTTTTATATAATTGTTTTATTATGCTAACAAAAAATGTATTTATGGTTAAAACTGTAATATAATATTACTTTTTAAAAAATAAGCTAAATTGAGATTTAAATATCAAGTTCTAAATAGTTTAAAGTTACTTGAACCGTGAAAAAAATTTACTTACCCAAGAAGAACGTTGCCCTTATAAGGTATCCCATGCGATATTTTAAGGAATTATTTTCAGGATTGTAAAATGTAAATTTCGTGTTTGGTTTCTTGCACTAAGACGTTCAACCAGACAGAAAAATTTTTTCCGATCATGTATAAGTCCGAAACGGGGCTTTTATCTTATATACACGCATTTGCTAAAAAATATTCAACAAGAAAGCACACCAAGTAAAAAAAAAATTATATTAAAAAAATAATAATAATTAAATTATTTTGAACTATATTTTATCACGAATAAGTTAATAACAATCAGTAATTTATTTTGAAAGAATTATCTTTACCACAACTTTTTTACAATACTTCTTCTTATTAAAAAAAGAAATACATTTTTTAAATATAAAGGCCATTCTTGGGGGTTAAAGCCCGCAACACATTTGGTGTCTCTTTCTAGTTAAAATATTTTCAAATTCTTGATTTCCTTTTTCCGAATGTAAAAAATTTTTCAGTTTTAGTGTTTTTTAATTTTGTCTAAAGCCAGGGTGGTGATGGTAAATATCAATGCTAAAATTTTTAAACAGTAACTCTTATACCCACTGTTCATAAAATTGGGCTCTAAACTCAGTCAGGTAATTCAGAGCCAACCGGAGGCGACAAAAATTCTCCGTTTTTTCTATGAAATACTTCCCATTTTTTATTATGGTTGTTTTGACCTTTCCCATGGGTTTATTCACTATTTTGGGTCTATACCAATTCAGTTGCTGCTCTAACAATTAAAGCCGGGAAACCATTGTAAAATAATTTTAATATTTTTAAAATCTGTAATTGCATATCCTAACCGTTTGAAAAACAAAAACTTAATGACATATAACTCACAAAATTGACGTTGC